>VZTB01005712.1:982307-1051968 GCA_013397245.1 Thryothorus ludovicianus | reverse complement strand
AAAAAAAAAAAAAAGAGAAACAGCTAAATTTAATACACACACACACACAATAAAGCTATTTTTTACCTGTTTTCCACAAAAAGGTTTTCCTGGGAGCAAACTGACTGAAAAATAAGAAAGGCATTGTATCAGACGTTCTAGATATGCTCTGCTGTTCCAAATTCTTCCTTGATTTTAGAATTATCTCCCCTGCTCAGGCTTAAGGGGATTTCAATTCATGCATCATTTGCATTTGCAGAAGACAAGAGGGGAAAAAAGGTCAAGAATAAGGTCAGTCCAGTAAAATAAATTCCATGCATTACAACACATTGCCAATGAGGTGTCTCAGTTTGGGAACAAACCGAAACTTCTCAGTCAAGAGATCTGAAGAAAGCACTACGCACAAAATACTGGCAATTTGAAGGGGAAAAACGTTTTTCCTGCATAACACAAGGTTCCACTGGTCTGACCTACCACCTCAAAATAAAAGTGCAGGATAGCACAGAGCTGTAGGTAGGAAGGACAAAAGGAAGGAAAGCATGCAGAATTGACAAAGTTCCTCAAAGAGAGAGAAGATAGTGCAGTACTTAGTGTATGACTTCACATTTTACATTGAGATATAAAATATTGAGATATAAAATGATAATAACCTTCTTAATAATAATATTAACAACAATCATAGCAAGAAGGCTCTCTGCTGGAGGACTTGGTGAAGGGCTCAGAAGAAATAAATCCTATGGGCAAGGGTATAATTCTTTAAGAATTACATTTTTTTTATGCAGAGAAATGGAGCTGTGCTCAATTACCCATTAATAATTCTCCCTCTTTGATTTTTTCATTTCCCTCCTATTTCATGTTCGCTACACAAAATGTCTCGTAGCTGTCACTGGATTATATCTCGATGAGGTGCAGAAGAAAGAATAGTCAGCATTTGCACTGAATTTAAACAAAAGGCAGGCAAAGGGAGGAGGGCACCAGAGATCATGCCCATTACTTCTGCAACAATAGGACTCAGCCCAAAGAATAATAAAATGCCATCATTAACTGTGTCAAATTTTAGCAGTATGAGATAGGCACATATCCATGAGATAGGCACAAGTTCGGGATGTTTCTGTTCTGAAAAGGGTGAGCTAATGATCCACTCAAGAGAGTGCTGGCCAACACCAGAAGCGACACCCTGCTCATTCTTAATGCCCCAACTGATGCCTGAACAAAGTTTTCCCTTGGCACCACAGCTAGTGCTACTCCATCAATCTACAAGAGGAAAAAATTTATCCCTGAGATGGCAATACGATTTCTCATTAGAGTGTAATTCACCCACTCAGAATCCACATTAGCGAACACCTGACAGTTCTGTGGGCTTCCCAGGTGAGCTCACACCCTGCACTCCTGCTAAATTTGCAAGGCACTGGGCTGCATCGGGGCAAGTATGTTTCTCCTTAGCATGATGTCTAATTTAGCATGAACTAAATTCTCACCAGCTACAGCAGATCTAGGGTTTCACCCCAGGCTGAGAGAAGGCATGAACTGTTTCACCTAAAATCACTAGGATCCTTTGCACAACTACAACACTGTGTCTTCTCTCATTTTATGTACCTTACTCAGGTACCATCTTTCATCAACAAATGTGCAGACTTCAGCATAGTCTAACTGGGTTGAAGCAAGCAAAAAGCCACAGAAAAGCATACTGAAATCACTCCACGGGCTTGTACAATCTCAGCTGTGAGGTCATGTCTTCACCTTGAGCTTCATGATGGACATCGGTGCATTAACTTCTGTGCAGTCACGTTCCAAAGCACAGGATTACAGCTACTCTTACAGAAAAACCTTTGCTTAGACCAGAGTACTGGACTGTGTACACAAAGTTACAAAAGCAAAGATCTCTGTAATGCACCTGTCTACATTTATTTTATTTTATTAAAGTTTTTAAAGAGCATAAAGCAGAATAAATATCTGGGATTTATATTTTATCAAGCAAGCAGAAAGGTCTGCTTCCTTCTCAGTGTCTTGATGGGAACCACTATCAAGTGTATTACAGACTTTAAACTGAGTCCATAATAACTCTGTTTGTCTTCTTGGTTGATGATGTTGGCACAGTGCCACCCAATTCCTGGAATTTATTCCTCAGTACAGGTGTGAGGCTGAGATGCAGAGAAGACAGGCACTTTTTTTTATTATTTTATTCTTACTGTTAAAAATCAAATGGCTATGCAGCTCTGGATAGAAATTTAGCTACTACGAAGTCAGAACTCACTTTCCTGATGTATGAACATATGATATGTGTGAACATAGGATATATATATATATGAACAGTGCTCAATTTTAAGTACCAGGAAAGCACCCAGCACAGAAGTTATCAAAAAATCCTTAAAATATTTGACTCTTGTTTACATCTTAAATATACTGGCAACAAATCTACCAGACCAAAAGAATTGTGTAATATTACCTACAAGTTAGTGTCCTTGGAGATCTGTGTGTGCAGGATTTTCATTACAGTGCTCTGTACAACTAACCATCATTTATTAAATGAGTATTTCACTTTTCCAATTCCTAAGAACCTTTTAAAGTCTGAAGTGGAAAATGTGCATCAGTTCTGTCAGTGCACTAGATATACTGGGAGCTGCTGTTTTTGTTTTTAATTACATTAGCAAACACAGATAACTAATAACATGCAGCAATATTCTGCAGTGGATACCATCAGGTGATAATTTTCATGTCAGTTAACAACATGTGATAGATCTCAGGCTTCCAACTAATGCTTGTTATTTGACCTGCAGCCACAAAGAAAGTCTCTGTACACCAGCACAGGAATTTTAGTATCTACAAGTTTATGGTGGCCAGTACAAAGTGTGCCTTTGTTTTCTTTTTATTAATTTTATGCCCTCTTCTTCCTAATCTTTTCACACTAGGGAGACAGAACAAGCTGAAGCCATGTCTACAGATATTTCTTTTGTTTCTCTCTTTAATCAGAGACTGATAAACATTCTCTGAGTTTTCTTAACTGGAGGTATTGTGACTTACTGTACCCAAAGGATCTGGCCCTTCAGAATACACCCCTTGGTGAAAAATAGCCGCTACAGTTGACAATAGAAAATAAACAGCATGGTGTATTTCCTTTAATAAGTTCCATGTGTACCATGGGCAATTCTAGCATTTGTGCAAATAAGAAAACATCTACATTTTTTTGTGAATACAGATTGATTCACAGAGAATGTATTTATGAACGCTGAATGGTCCTAGCGTGACTCTGGCTCATGAGGTTATACATTGCACTAACCTTGAAGAATGACATTTCCCCCACGTAATTTGATTGCTAGTCTTTACAATCAATTTTCTGCATGCTTAAAAGCAAAACATCATTTATCATTTATGCATGCATTTGGGAGTCCATGTTAAATCTACACACAGGGAAATAACTTTTTTTATTCCTGTACATTGTTCTTTGTCTTTCTTGGACGACAAATTTTCACCTACCCAAAAGCAACTAAAACAGTTCAGACAAGGAACTTCTCTGCAAGACCCAGACAGTGCAGGTCCTCTGCTCCAATGTACTTGACTGTAAAATTCACAAATTGTTTTAAAACTAAGTTTCCAATAAAAATATGTTTTAAAAAGGACGGTTTTAAGTTTTGCAGTTAAAAAACCCCTTGAAAATAGTTTTGAGCATAACAGAGCTCAGTCTGCAATTTATTTGCTGTTAGCAGCCTGAAAAATTTGAGGTACACTTTGCAACTCTTATTTCAGTGAGCTGGAATAATTATGTTTATTAACTATTTATTTCTTCATCAATCCTTTTATTAAATTACCAAACTAACATGCTTCTCAATCCCTGCCACTTGCTGAGACAAGAATCATTAAAACTTCCAGCTCTCTTTGTCAAAATTTGAGATAGCAAACAGAGGAGATGGAAAACTTGCCAGAAAGTATAATTTAAACTGACTAATACCAGACTAATCATCATAAGGACTATCACAATGATGGCATTACTCATGAACGTATTTATTTTATTAAAACCTCTCCACTTGGAAATTAAGAGATCTGGTGCACTGGAGTACTGCAAGAACAAAAGAAGGATGAACAAGCTTTATATTGGTATGTGGGGTCCAGGTTAAGACATTTTTCACAGCACTCAAAGCATGCATGGAAGTTTCGGTCCCTGCAACCAGACTGCCTTTTCCTCATAAATTTTGTTTAAAGTTCTGACTCTTGGTCTGCAATCTAAAGGGTCTTGGGTACCTCAAACATGTTTAGAGGGGGGGTGTTGCTGGATGCAAAAGTTTCAGCAGTTCTGACCTTCATGGCTGCCCTATGAAGACCACCCATGCAAGCTCTCTTCATGCATACTCTAATTAGAAGTTATATATCTTTGATCCATTTGCTAAGATTCATAAGCAAGGCACTGATAAAGGCTTGACTATAGCAGAGTAAACAGAATAGAAATAATAAAAATACCACATGATTAATCCATCTTTGACTCTCTTTCTATATCTAATTTGCAGCATAACAAGGTTAAAGTACCTACCTCACACAAACCTGGGGAGAATTGCATTAATTAATGACTGTAGAGGGCCTTAAAACTTCACAGTCTTACAGGCAGTAAGTGACTATCTATAACAGGAAGCCACTTCTCTCTTTCCTAAAATTGTAAAAAATATATTGTCCACCACCACAACCACTGGCGAAAACCACCCTAAAAACACCTTGTATCTGGCAAGGGGTGCTCTTCCCAAAAAGCTCAGATAAAACATAAACTGCTGTTAACATAACATAAAGCTTGCTGAAATTCACTGCACTACGATGCTCACTAACACCTGCAATAGCAGAGAGAGAGAGAGCAAAGGAGTGGATATGAGAGAGAGAGAGGGAGAGATATCTAACATTGCTGATCTTTAAAAATGCTCCCTCCCAATTCCATTTAAAATGGCTGCCACAAAGCACACTTTTACTAAGGTCTTGCCACTCAAAAATGCTAACCCTATGAACAACAGCCCCCTGCTGTGGGCAATTCAAATGCACACCACTTGCCTCTTTTTAGAACTCAAATACCTACAGGTAACAGTAGCAATACACTATGGAGCCGCTTTGACCACACTTTTCCAGCTACCTGTGTTTTCCAGCCTGGCATTTCTAGTGGTATCTTTTGACAGAAACTGGACTATTTTAGTAATAACTTTTTATATGGCAATTTTTAGCATTTTGCCTCATCTGAATTCTGCTTCAAAACCCAAAGATTTTTTGGTTTTGCACAAGGTCTTTTGTAATGCGCCAAAACCTATTTTATTTCATATGAGAAATTTGTTGCATAGAGGCTTTTGCAGCTCTTGAACAACTTGGCAATTCTAGTCTGTATAGCCTCTGACAGTATTTACATCAGACCAACATGCTGAAAGCAAAACAGAAACAGAAAGGCCTCTGCTTTAACTGGAATAATCTCATTTCTTTCTTCAAGAAAGAAGTGAGGCTAAAAACATTTAGATGGAGCTAGCTATTTACAAAGAAGCGAGTGAGACAACATACACCATAAAACTATACAGCATATTCTGCCAAGAAATCCCAACTTGGACACGTGCAATTCCTAAACCAGATAACAGTACTATTAGCCCTGCAACATTGGAACAGTTTTAATTTAAAAGGACACTGCCCAATATGATTTTCAAAAATAGTTTTAATTGGATTTATTCCCATATTCCTCTTAAATGGTAGCACTCTCACTGAGACATGAGACAAAACATTAAAATGCTGACTTTTTTTTTTAATTACCTCTTTGTTACATTATTATAGCAAACTGTGATTACCTTATTTTTTTTTTCAGGAACATCAGGTATTATAGATGTTCCAGATTTCAGTATTTTCCTTAGCAATATACCTTGTTGTGCAAGTTCTGATCTTTTGGTAAGGGCAAGAATTTTAACGACTGCTTCATTTTATTTCTTTCAGAATATAATCATTAACAGCATGATTGACTCTTTATGATGGTAGAAGTGTAGTTCTTTAATCAGTCATTTCAAAAAAGTGATGCAACTCCATGTTTAACTTCTGCTCTTTCCTTTTTCTCAGTGTCTTGATGCTACAGCACTGGCCTAAAAAACCAAAACCCATGCGGAGTCTCTGCAGAAGGACACTTACAAATTTTGATCCACCTCAAAAGAAATATAAAATATTTGCCATTTGAAATTATTGAGAGTGTCCATTTAAATCACTGCTCTTTGGCTAGCAAAAGAGAAGGAAAAAAGAAATAAACCTAGGCCATGTGAATGTGAATATTCAAAGAAACAGGACAGGCACTCCCCAGACAACATGCTGGGCCTGATCTCTCCTCTACCCTTCTCCCTGCAACTCTCATCACCTCACTCTCCAGAAGCTGACCTCCACACCTCTAAAGCTCCTTGGAGATCCTCTGCACCAATCTGCTTTCCCTGTCACCTCCAGCTCCACAGGGCAAGTTCAGCTGCAGTGTTGTTGTAGGAGGAGGGCAAAACTGTCTGACTACCGGCGAAGGTATGGCACTAAAGAGGCAATTAAAATAACTACTCACATCTTGTGCAAATATTCTCTCCCTCACTCTCTGATACTCCTCTTCTCTCTCTTCAATTGATTTACTTCGTCTGTCATCTCTAAATGGAAGAATTCTGTTTTGCTGAGCAGAAAGAAAACCAGGAGGGTTATATAAGTTGAGCTGTTAAAAACTGCCATTAAGAAACTGTCAGCTGAGAATAATAAATGTTCACTTAAACAAATGAAGCACAAAAATGATAGCTGTCGTTCCTGCACAAAGAACCCTGCGAGACTGGGTGCTCAAGGATTTCCAGTTAGACATTGCACACGGGTTCGTAGAGCAGGAGGCCAAAAAGAGGCTTTCTGCACAGCTTTTATGAACCCGCCATCCTACTATTGGGTGGTCTCACCCAGGTCTAAGTGCCATTTTTCTCAACCGCTAACATTTCTTGGCTCTCCTACCAGCTGTGAGGAGCAGGAGGGCAGGCGGTGGTGGGCTACCTAGGAATCAAGGAAGGAGGGTAACTAGGCTGCAAGAGCTAAACTGTAAACCCTAGAAGAAACCCATGAAGTCTATGTGTGCAAGGAGAAGTCCCAGATATTCAGCACAACAGTTTTAACCATTTTCACATGGTATGGAGCCCTCTACTGAAGTTTTGCCGGGAAAAGAAGGGCCATTTTTGCCTCTTGGTAAACCACAGTGTGGGAAATAGCTGTGCCATGGGAAGTAGGAGAGGAGACAAGCCCCATCAGGAAATGCTTCATTGACAAGTGGGTTTCAAGGATTGGTCCTTCTCCCCCTGCAACCCAGCACCAGGTGAGAGAGGTCATGCTGCTTTCCTTTGATTGATCCCCATGGTCACCACACCCTGAAATTTCTTGGGGTTTGTTTTCAAAGCCAACTCAGATGCAGCACAATTGGTAAAGCTGCCATGAACAACTGAAAGTCAAGTTAAAAAGAGTGAAATAAGGAAAGAAAAAAATCAGTCCTTTACTGAAAACATGAAGGGAAGTGGAAACAGGAGACTCACTGGTTGGTTCCTCCACAAATAAAACCCTAGCAAAGAAAGCATATGCTGTCCTCTTACCTGTGAGAATTTTTTTATAAAAGCATATCATATCAGAACCATTTCAGAATTATTCTTTTTGTTAATCTATTCCACATACACAGGTTGCACTGGATTGAAACAGCACAAAACTTGCTTTTAAAGGCAGCACAAACACACACATTTCCCTGGCACTCCCCTACTCATCAAGCTCACCTAAATTAAGGTACCGTTATAGCACAGGCAACACAGGGGGGAACGTCTGCCACAGTACATGCACAAGCAAGTAAATTACACAGACAGTGAAAGGTAGTGAGGGCACAGGAGGAGGAAGGGAAGTAAAATATGAACCTCTTTTTTTTTTTGGTCAAAACGTAATTGAGAATGATTTAAAAAAACAAAAATCGACCTGGCCTCACCATCACATCTTTGTTTTTTTTGGGGTTTTTTTTACACATTTTTTCCCCTCTCTCCTCTTTGGGCTACATCAGTTCATCACTAGTCTATACTGAAATCCAACCCTGAATGGGTACAATGGAAGAAGGAAGCTACAGGGAGTGTAACAACTGCCATAGTTAGGGCAAGACATTGAGGAATGCGACTGACATAGCCTTCCACACAGCCCAGAGCCACTGGCATTCCCCCTCCCCTGGGCATGCAGCAAGTCCTGCGCCAAGCAATCCACCCATGCAAACCCACACACTGCCACGGCTGAAGCAGCCACTCTGGGGCTCGGTGCCACCCATGGTGGTACATGTGCCAAAGGAGGCGGGGAGGGGCAGGGGGGCAGGGGAGGAGGAGAGCAACAACAAAAGAACAACAATAACATCAGTCAGCCCACCTTCAAAAACAGAACAAATTTCAGCAACTCTCGAACCGAGAACCAACCTGATTGTCTTCTTTATCAATACTAGAGTTATCTCGCTTCAAGATAAATCGCTTCTGGGATTCTTCACCTTTTTCATCTTTTAAATGTTCAGAAAACCTTTGCTCTGGTCTGCCAGCAAAGTAAAACATAGCAATAAAAAAATCTTTCTTTTGGTTTTGCTTTGATCTTTATTTCTCAGTGCTCTTTGTTTTCACAGACGCATTCAGTGCAAAAGCAGTTAACATTTGTGAGATGCTGCCTATAGCTGTCTGAGGCTGCTCTATCGCTAAGTGTTATTGCTATAAATAGCTTTTGTTGTTGTTGTGTAGCAAGGAATGGGAATCCAAAGTCTCAGTCACTGAAATATTTAGACTCTCCTCACTGCGACTGAAGGACAGGGAAAACAAATTACCATACTGTATGTTAATTTGCTTCCTTCAGTAGCTGGGATCCCAGGCAACACTACTGCTTAGTGAAGCCTATCCATCTTGAAAAGCAAGGAAAAACTGGTAGAAATATTAAAAAACACAAAACCAAAACCAGACACCCAGGAGTTTCCTCATTCTCCGTAAACAAAACCAGTAAAAGGAGGGACTGATGATGTTTTGCTTAAACAAAATTTTATCTCATCACCACTCAGTGGGAAAAATACTCCAGAATAATCATAAAGCATCAATTAGTTCACTGATTTAAACTCATACATTTATTTATTTATTCATTTAAGAAGCCAAACCCCAGGGTTTTGGCTCAACATTTTCAGGTTTATAAGCTGTCATGATGCCATTTCATGTTCTCACCTTGTGCAAAAGGTGGTATCTTATATCACCTCACCTTGTGCAAAAAGAGAAGTTTAAGAAGCAACTTTTGTGGCCAAGTAGGTCACTGCCAATGCCTCGTAGCTGTCAATAAGTAACACTCCAGCCTGCACCACTCCCAGAGTGGTAATGTTTTAAGCCTGCAGTGTTTAAACTGGCAGTGTCTTAAACCCAACCACACCAGTAGAGTAACCAATGGCCTCAAGAACTGAGCTCACATTCGTATGCTGCTATGACTTGACTGAGGGGCTATTACTGCACAAACTGTGTTTAAAAGGCAGCAATACACCGTGAGTTTTGTCAGGGAGCATAAGCCTTCTGCTCAGTGCTGAAAGAGCTGCCAATAGCAGTGGTGGTAGGAGATGCTCATGTCTAGATACCTACACAAACAAGACACAAAGCTTCCACTGACATCAATGGTGAAGAGAGGCAGAATTTAAAGAAGTCAGTCCTTTTGCAAATAAAGAGTCCTCTACAAACTTTAAAAAAACCTCTCAGCTTCATCTTATTTCACAATAGAAAATTAAACCAGATGCATATATCAGCAACCATTATGTTGTTACAAATCAAAATACAGCACAAATTCACACCACAATTGCAGTCCATAGCAATTCATTATCAGATATACAGGAAACATTTGTAATAAACTGTAAGAAATTCAACAGTAAGGCACACCAGCTATCCTGCCTCTCTTCCTGTATGAAGTCTGAGCACTCCCACTTATGCTCACAATTTGTATTTTTATGACAAAGTAACAAAACACACTATCCCAATTTCCACAGATTTTGACAATTCATGAAATCTCTGACCACCATCCATAGTTATAGAGCCCAAGCCACTAGATTTTCTGGATGCCTTACTAGACTTCTTTAGGAAAAGCCCAGAGGACCATGGCTCTCTGCATAGCAGTTTCATAATCTAATGGGTCATTCATTATGTTTCCTCATAAACAGAAAGGCACAAAGCCCCATTAATGGATTTCTAGGTGGACTGTTCTCCCTTTACTCTCATTAATGAGCATTATGCCTGCGCAGCCAGAAATTCACTCAAATACTGTGCTTTCACAGGACTATCTGAGAATTGTTATTTTTCTGGTTTTCTATTTTTCCTAAAGCACAAACAAAATTTCTGCAGTTGTACCATCAGTGTAAAATTTAGAGCTGTAAACTATCTATTGAGCATCTAATAAAGTATATGCAAATAAAAATAAATTAATTAGATTTTAAAATTCAGGAAAAAAGTAATTAGAGAAAAAAATTAGAGAGGAAAAAAACTTATAATTGTAAAAGTGTCTACTCTAATTACTAACTTATTTAAAAGATAACATGATTTTCATAAGTCATAGCATTATTTTAAATTTTAAATCCCATTTTCATTTCATTTTCTATTTATAAAATGTTCCTATTTTCCATAAGAGAAAAGGAAAAGTATAAGATCAAACCACAAGTCAAAATTAATGATTCACTATGTGACTGTTAATAAAATTAAACTAAGAGCCCAGTAAGTGATCAATCTCCAGTTGTGAAAAGAAATTTGCATGGGCAGAGAGACTCTGCAAAGCCTAAGGGAAGACTGCCACATGAGATTTAGGATACCACACCACCAAGCGTCCTCAGGCACACCAATCTGCAGGCCTCCCGTGAACACTGAAAATCATCAGTAGAAAGAAATGTAGACTAACTATTTTAAAGAAGATATTCACACATGTGCTTGTGTTTTTCTCTTTAATACTGTCTACTGCATTTTATTTTTTAACATCTATTGCAAAAATAAATTATTAGTAGGATACAGATAGCAAACAATGCTTAAGAGCAGCAAGCAAAACTAAATGTTCTGAATGACTTGGGTAAAATAAAGTTGACTCTGAAAATGTTTGGTCTGTTCCACTGATGGAAGCCAGTGTAAATTACACATTCCCAGCTTTAAAGTTCCCTGTAACAGCATAATGCATTTGCTGTAAGGAACCAGAAACATTGTGGTTATTCTGGGGAAATCTGTTATACTAATTTACGAATTTGCAGGTGAGTCAACTGCTTAAAAATGAAGAAAAAATTGCATAATTTTGTGTAAGATGCAGTGTAGTGTCAATATACTAGCATTATATAATTAATACAGCAGATGCAGTGAATTAATATCATGGTGAGTCCTAAATTAGTAACAATCACATTAACTCTTCTGAGCTTTCTTAGCTGATACTGCCCCACAAGTAGTCAGCAAAATATATCAGATTGTGTTCATGCATGTAAGATAGTGAATTTATCAAAATTATTATTATTTTATTATTTTTATTATAACAAGTAAGAACTTAATTTTATAATTAAGTTCTTACTCATGTCAAAGCAAGGTTTACAATTATTATTATCATTACAAACCCATAAAAAATCAGGAACTTCTTCATTATTACCTAAATTATGTCTTCAAATCCTAAAAAAATTTTTTGTGTAATTTTAAAAATGAGGCTTGCACAGTCTTTTTGAAGAGACATTGAGAACTTCTGAAGGCATTATCACTAACTCAAGTAATCTTCACTATTTAGGAATCTTCCAAAAATATTAGAAATCACACACAAAACAACCTGCAATACCTGTACTATACTGGTAGGTTGACCGTGGATAACACCCATCTTCTTGGTAAGAGCCATGTGCTAGAAAATAGATATGCAAATATTTGCCTACAAGAAATGCTGTCTACCTGTAAGATAGGATTTCATTTAGACCATTCAGTATTTCATTTACCCTCCATGGAATCAGTGCATCACTTAAGAATATCAAGGCCTACTACTCCAAAAAAAGAAGTTTAAGAAGGAAATAACTTTTAAATCAATAGTATTTTTATAATTTGAAGACTCTACTGAGAAAACCAAAAAGTATGACCCAGTTAAACCTTAAAGGCTGAGAAATCAACACAAAGGGAGGGGAAAGCACACAGGCTAAAAAGATGCCAAGTCTGGTGTGGTTTTTTTTTCTTTATTTTGGTTTTATCTAATATAACCTTTTGATCATTCAGCTTTTTAAGTGCTTGATGATATGGGTGGAAGCAAAATATCTGTGCCCTGAAAATGCAACTTCACAACTCCACAATTACATATGAATTAATTTCAGATTTCCTAACAGTTTTCAGGTAGCTTAGTCACCTTTCTGGCAATTTGGTTCTGAACAAAATGCAGAACCTGTTTCTTCCTTCCCTGTAAAGCTTTTGATCAGGCACTACAAATGTTTAACAGAGATTAGACCTGAGAGTAACTTAGTGCATCCTCAGGCAGCTGTGCAGGCCCTTTCTCACTCCCAGATCTGCCAGAAAGCACAGGCCCTTTGAGCAGTCAAGACAGCCTCTCCTCTCCATCCTGCTCAGAAATGTAGCACCATGATATTCAGGCAGGCACCAGCAGGATATCTCTGGGTAGCCAGCATCAGTAGGTGTCCTAGAGCATCCAAACATTTCACCATTAAAAGCTTCCCAAAACTCTCTGAGCATATTTGAACATCAGCAAAGTCTGTTCATATCACTTTAAACCGTTTCCTAATCTCTTCCCCCCCTCCCCCCCCAGTAAAAAGAGATCACGTTTTGTCAATGATCAGTTTAACCAAAGGCCAGACACAGTATGTAGCAGGCATCATTAACCCCACTATTCAGCATTTTTCCCTGACTTAGGACCACTTCTGCAAACTTGTGTGCAATATCAGGTCTAGCCTTGGGAAGCATACTTAGGTAAAATCTCAGGGCAATACTGTGTCCCCCTTTCTCGCTGCTGTGCTCCTTCCCAGGCAGCCAATGATCATTCAAATCTTTCAGCCTCATTTTTATGTCGGCTGAATACTGTAATGGTCACTTCAAGATATGGGTGACGTTTCTTAGTTCTGTGCTTGGAATTATTTCAATGTGAGGGTAACCAAACACTGTCACAGGCTGCCTAGACAGGTGGTGGAGTCTCCATTCTAGGGATGGTCCTTGATATGGTCTTGGGCAACTGGGTCCAGGTGGTGCTGCTTGAACAAGAATTGGACAAGATGACTTCCAGAATCCTTCCATCCTTAACCATGCTGTCATTTTGTGAAACACTGAATCAGTTATATAGCAACAAATCCATAGCAGAACAAACTCCATCAGCACCCTTTAGATGGTTTTTGTGTCAGTTCTTTCTTTTGTAAGTTAGCCATTTTCATTTCTGATGTTATAATTCTTTAAAAGCTATGGGCAGTCCTTAAGCAATGGCTCCAAGGGAACTTTTCTGGACTCATTCCTTACATTTAAGTTTGTATTTTGGAAATGGTAATGCTGCAGTAAACAGCAAAGTATTTCTATGTGTCAGGAAGGGGAAAAAAAAAAGAAGCTTTTTGATGGCATTAGATGATTTCTCCTCTTCTGTCATTATGGTGATTTTAATGTGAGCTACTTCCATTCGCTTCAGTAGAGTTTCTCACAATTTATCTCTGAATGATAGAAAACAGAGTTCATCCCTCAGGCATATTTTTTTACATGGACTCTTTAAGAAGAATTCCCCATTACATGCTCAGTTAATGCTTTTGACTCTGAGTCATCCCTTTTAAGTGGTAATAAAAAAACTCCAAGCTCTAACTACCTTAACCAGGTATTCGCTATTTAATCAAATTACAGATCTTAAAAACATATTGCAGAATGGTAATAGCTATTATGATACACAGACTAAGGAAGGAAGAGGGCATTTCCTTGAGTCGGCCAAGTAAACTAATGCAGTTTCATAGATCTCTATTTGCACAGGAGATAAGAAATTAAATACTGGGGGAAAAAATATCTACACTCATTTAAAATAAGTTAACTAGCTCTGATATATCTGTCTTAAGAGTCAGGAAGCACGGACTCCACACCAAAAGGACAAATGGAAAGAGACAAGCATGAGCTTTGTATGTTACAATTCCCAAGACTTAGTCACTGCATCAGCACAGCTCACAGTCTGGTATTGTCAGGGCTGACTTCTATACAGCACATAAATCTTTATTATGAGGCACATGTTTCTGACAACCCCACAGCACACAGACTGTTCCAAGATGCCTTTCAAAAGAAGCAGCAGTCTCACCATGTGTGGAAAAGATGGGTTTGCCATTACAATTCCTGATGCAGCTAAAAAAATCTAGCAAGCACTTAGTGTATGTCATCTGCAAAAGCCTCACAGGTAATAGCCAAGCAGCTGTGTGAAAGAACTCCGCAGAGGAATGCAAGTTCAAAAGGGGAGATCACTGGGATGTGCATGTGCAGGAGCCTAAAATAATTGAACTTTGCATTTGCAATGCAATGTTCATTTAATGCATATTACGTGGGACAGCATGTTAATATTCATCTCCTGAATGGATGGCAACCAGAAACAAAAAAATATGTAGGCTAGGAATGGGAAAAATACTACCTGAAAAATTACCATATGGCCAACAAAATGAATAACTGACAAAAAAGATCCTACAGAAGGATGCCATGAGGAAAGCCATGAAGTAGTAAGGGCTGGAGAGAGCCACTTCTGCAGACAGGATCCAAAGAAGTTGTGAAGATTTGGGGCACTCTTATGCAGGTGCAGCAGTGTTTTCTTGTTATTTACACTTGTCTTTAATTAAACTGATTGCTCAGTCCAACATCACGCTGGCCTCTATTTTGAAGGCATGCTGTGACACAGTATGGTAGCCTTTCCTGCTGTGCTAGTTTGTGAGTATCTACTGTATCTCCCTGCTGTGTGTTTTTTTGGTTTTAGGCTGAAGGCTCTCCAAGGGTTCTGCATTACTACCCTAGTAAAACTATGCAAGCACTACTGCCTCTTTGCTTTACACCTTGAGGGGCAAAACTATTATCTGCAGTACAAATACATGTTTTAATCATGGAGGCAGAGGAACGTATTCTGAGAGTTAGAGAATTTACAGAACTTGGAATCAAATATCGTCACTGTCAAAATGTTCATCACCCGACTTAGTGAGAAAGGCAGAATTCCAGCCCATCAGTTTAAATTACTGGATTAAATTCTCTCAGAATAATGTTTTTCAAGAATGAGGGTCCAAAATTATACCCTTCAAATATGTTTCATGTATTTAGGGGCTGATGGATGCTAAAACATGGTTTCAAGAAGCTAGAATGGGAATTTAAATATAGATAATTGTTAAAAGTACAGTGCAGTTATATTATCACAACTTAATAGTTAAAACCACTCAAGATGGCATTGCAGGCATTTGAAAGTAAATGCCTCATTAACAGATTGCTGCTTTTATCATATGAGTCACTAAGAACTTCTGTTATGATGGTAAAAGCACATTAAAAGCTATAAAAGAAAAATCAATCCTGTACAAGACAGTTCTTCAAGGTGCTGCCTTCTCTGCAGCACAGGGGGAAAACACCTGCAAAAACCAAACGCTATATTTTCCCCAGTAGAAGACTATATATGTTTTTATTATTTTTTTCAGAACAGCAGCTGGCCTGTAAACACGTTTAGCAATTATTAAACAGGGATGTGGAAAATCACAAGTTATTTTCACAGGCATTCTTCCCCTTTAATTAGGGTTGCAAATAAGTCTGGCAAAAGGACTGAAAAAAAGAAGCAAGAATACTGTATGGAAGCATTTTTCCTTCAGGGACTATGAGGTTTTATTATGTTACCTTTGCCCATCCATTGAGATGCTACAGGAATCTTTTCCATGCCAAATTATGCTGTGTGTGGACCAAGAAGAGGGCCAGATCTTGAGGGATTTCAAAAATACACTACTGTTGGGGTATCATTACACAACTCATGACCCTCACAAGCTTTCCTAAAACTTATTTCCAGAAAATCATCCTGTTTTAAGATATGTATGCAAAAACAGTTCTTCTTGGCTCCCTGAGCATCTGCTTGAGTACAAACTTTAATATTTTGCCCAGTATCCTTGGGCCAGATCACAGACTTTGAACACAGGGGAGCAGCCTGCAGGACAAGAGCACATCCAAACACCAGCTCTCCTGATGGATGGGGGAGAAGCATGACATCCTCTCTCAGGTAGGGACTGTTTTAGGAGCTTCAGACAGCTCTGCTGTCCTCCTGTGATCAAACTAAGATTATTCTTTTACTGAGGGACCTGCTTCTGCTTCTCTCTCCCCAGTTGGATTTAATTCTTGATATTCAGGGTGTCTATTGAGACTAAACATCTTGCACAGTGCCAATTTATTTCCAGCTAATAGAGGCACAAAAGGGGTAGCATAGTTTATTATGGAATTCATTAATATCTGATTTTAAGGATGTGGCATATTCTGTAAGTGGCTGAAAATTACAGTGTTGCATAACTGCTGTGATCTATTTAAAATCACACTTTTCTATCTCAGAAGTTCAAAAATTAACATGTAAGAGAGAGAGAAAAAGGAAGCAAATGCAAGATTTGAAGACTACTGAAGATTTGGAGATGGTTCAACAAAAACCAGCAGGCTAACAAAGAAACTATCAGTCCTCTTGAAATGCCTCATGTATACGCATTAAGACCGTAACAAATACTTGTTCTGATTTCTGCGTCATGCCACAAGTATTTCTACCACCTCTAGCAGGAAGACTCGTGGATCAGAAGGCATACTCTGAACAATCACTGGCCCAAAGAAGAGGACCTGTTTTTAATAAACTGTTGGAGACAGCCTCACAAGGCTACCCTGGAAGCAGCAAGCCGAAACAATGGACAAAGGCCTCTTGAAACTCATAATACTTTTTACATTTACAAAAGAGCAAAAGGCAATTATATAACCAATCTAAACCACCTCTAAAATTTACTTGCTCAGATTTCATTTTTTTATTAAAATTTATTCAAATCTTATTTCTGAAATGCTCAGATGGAAAGCTATTACTTCACCTACTACTGATGCACTGCTACCTCTGAGGAAAGCCAAGGGGTCATCTCAGATTTCCAGATCTCTCCCCAGTGATATGAAAGTACAAGTGACCAAACAGCATCTTGATTAATGAGCACTTTCTTACTACAGCTTGAACAAGCACAAAGATTAATTACTCATGCAAGAAAGAGCTTCCTTCAACCAAATTACCTACTTGCTATTCCCTAGCACTCTCTTCCTGGGCAACCTTCCATCCACCCACACAGAGCAGGTCATAGTAACCTTCTAGGTTTAATAAAACTTATACTATTAAGTGGCATGGATTAAAAAGATTAAAAATAAAATAAAAGAAGAAATACCATAGATATCTCCTTATTAACACTTAAGTAGTTATTCATCACACTATAGAACAGCTGTAAAAAGCACATGTCCACCTTCATTATAAACAATTTAGTTTTAATAAATTACGTTAGATGAAAATTTAATATGGAAGCTATTAGAACTGGCTCATTAACCCTAAGATCTCATTTACGGAGTAAGTAATTTCCTATAGATCCAGTATACAGCGTAAACTGAAGAAAGAATAAAGCCAGTATTTAAGGGTCAAATTCAACTGAACTTCAAGTATACTACATATCTATGTTTTTTCATCTGTATCTTTCATGTAAAAGAGAAATATGACTAAAATGACAAAATGCTTGCTGAAAATTAAAGGCTGTCCTAATTCAACTATCATTAAAAAAATAAACATTTTTTTTTCTAATCGTTCCTAATTGAATCCCTGACTGAAGTAAACAGATTATTCTTGCATGAAAAAACCTAAAATCTATGAAAATTGATGTAATATGTTACTTAAATGCTACATGCTATAATGTAGCTACATAACCTCAAAGACTTTTTTATACATTATTCTTTTTTTGATGTTCTTAGTAAATTATTAGTTCATCTTAAATCAAAATGTGTCAGGCAATTAGTGTTATTTCTCAGCTACACAGTTTCTCCATCTTAGTTGCATACATCTACTATGCACTCTTTTATTTCTCTACATCTTTGTAGCAGGGAATGTCGTAATACCAACTGAGCAACAGCAACTGTAAACCTGAGGGCACATCTGGATATCTCCAGTTTGTGTTCATTTCTTAGTAGCCAAGGAATAACTGTTCTGTAGTGAAGATGGAAAAGAGGTAACTACAACAAGAAACAGCACTCATCTGATTCCACAGTCTCTTGAAGAAAAAAACTATGCCAGACCCCAATGAAAATAATAAGGGTGTTCATGTATGTTTTCATGTATCATGTGGCTCATAAAAGCAATTCTGCTGTCATGAGATCACTCCTCTCAGTACATATATGATAATTAAGAAAACCATAAGGAGCTTAAATGCAGATGGAATAACACCACGAAGCAAACCATTTGCAAGATAACTATCCTGGTTTACAACAGGGAGGGTAAGAAAACTGTTCTTCAAATGCTCTGGCAAACATCAAATTGCTTTGACTGAGATTTTACAAAACAGTATTTATGTTCAGGTATACCTTTATGACTACTCCTATATCACTAAAATGTCCTATCCAAACAATGGCTTAAAGAAATTAAAGTAATTTACATTGAATACCTTATTCAGTCAAGGGGAAAGACATACTTTTATGCATGCCCCAAAGTACGTAACACTTAGTATTTCAAGGAATTTTTCTTGGCACTTCAGCCTAGGGTAAAAGAAATTCTAGAATCTATTCTTCATTGAAATTACCATGTTCTGTAAATGCCATTTTACTGACATGCCTGTAGGATCCCATACAAAAGTTCAGACTCTGAAGACGCTGAAATTGTCATAGCACACCTCTACTAATATAGATGTCATCTACAGCAAGATCACTCAGTGAATACACAATAGAAACCCAATGAGAACTTTTCTTCCTTGCTTTTGATTCAAACCACTCTTACACAGAAGAGGCAGAATAACACAGATTGCATGCCAAACCACAAAAGCCTTGCAGGTTATTCAAAGTACAACTTGAACATAATGTCTGCTTCTGCTGATACCATTCATTTCTAGATTATAAGAAAACCCTGTAATGCACATAACAGCTTAATATTGCCTCAAATTTTTGTAGCATCTCAAAGGCACCAAAACACCTTCCAACTGAGCCAGCATAATATTAGGAGAGTAGGAAAAAACCCATGCATCACAAGGATCATAGCTCACAATGCTCCTGAAAAATAAAACAGTCAGAACTGAGAATGTGAGAATTAGTATGAAGTTTGTAATAGCTATGTTACACCCTCAGAATATATGGAAATGTCTAAACACAGCATTATATATCATAAGCATCCTACCTTCTCCGTTCTGATAAGCCTTGCCACTCACATTTAAATAAAAAACTACATGAATGTATGTGTGGGCTGTGGTACAGACATGCTTGTCACATGGCTGATGATCTCAATCAAATGAAAACCTTTTCAATTTATTAAGCATACCAAATATGTTTCCCCTACATTTCTCAATCTAGCTACAGATAACCAAACCAATGAATATGATTGAACTGATAGATCTCACAATATGAACAGTTCTGAAAAAAACCCTGAAGTACTTCCAGTTGTTTGATAGGAATTATGAGGAACATGCAGAAGGAAAGGTGGCATGTATATTTTTTTTTTGCTCCAAAAAGGGATGTCCTGACGTATTGCCTCAAATCCAAACTTCTCTTTATATCATATTTCACTGTCTTAAGTTCCCCATACATTTCTGTGTATCTTTAGATAGATGACAGACAGACACAGATGACAGACAAATATACATGAGAATAGTGGCGCAAGAGCAGTTTTATATTGAGCAAGACAGACTTCCTATTTTAAGTAGTATTTGAGTTCTTTGACTACAGAAACAAAATAACAACAAAATCCTCCTTCATTTCCTAATCAATTTTTCTCATGTATACTGCTGAGAATAAGATTTCAAAAATTGGATGATTTTGTTAAGCAGGACTTTGTAAGGACTTTCAATTTCAAAAATCATATGAAACAAAAATTTGTTTTTAAAATCCACTATTCTCTAATGAGGGCTAAAATACAGATACAATTTTATTAAGGACAACAAACAGGTGATTGAGGTTCTCATTGTATTTTAAAATTTCATTTCTTAAAAAATATCTTTCAAAACATCAGGCCTCGTTCACATTCCAATAAAATTAAAGAAATAAAAGAGGTATCTTAGATTCTTAGAGTAAACTCTTCATTATAAATACTCTTCAGTCTGAAAAATTGCCATTATTGTCTGATTGTATTTTTAAGACAGACTTCACTGAGAGTTCATGAAAGCTGCAGGACTGCACTACCAGAGATTCAGATCCTAATGAATTTTTTACCACCTTTTTTCCCCTCAATGTAAAGCAGCACTGATGAACAGAGAAGTCGCAGCCCTCCTTCCAGCTACAACTTCTTTAATAAACACTTTCTCATATTCCAAAACTCCATAAAGTAGGCACTTTACAGGCATAGATACATGAAAGTGGATCTACATTGCCCTAAGACAGCCAATTGATGAAAGCAGGGAAATGCCCCCATCTGCTCCATTCATATGCTCACCCCCTGATTGACACCAATCCTTTCTGAGGTATCCTTAAGAAATGTTGATACCCATTTTCCAACCACCCCTTTCATCTCAAAACTATTATCTCTTTTGACACTTGCACTTCCAAGCACCTGCAGGCAGTGAGTACGGGAGGTTTCTGCTGAAGAGGATAAATGCACCCAGCTGCCTGGAGCCAGGGAAGAACTAATGACCTGCAGCCAGGGAAGAACTCATCACCTGCAAGCAGGAGCAGAGATGTGACATGAACCCTCACTCAGCCAAAGAAATAAACACAAAGCGCTTATTCAAGCCCACAGGGCAACACTGCAGTGTCATATGCTCCTCTCAAACAAGCACACGTACACAGAAGTCACAGCCAGTGCAGAATTTATGAATTCTTGAGTATGTAAGAATATTCTTCCCTCTTCACAGCAGTAGCTAAAGTAGTTTGGAAACAGAATGATATAAAGAGATAATTTACTGCCAAAATGCAAAATCTTCAGAACATCTGTCTGTGGAACCTCTCCATAAGTTCACATAAAGCTATCAAGGCTTATGCTTACAGTGCAACATAACCACGTTGAACAGTGTTTCAGACTCTTCTTCAGATTCTCCGGTATTCTGGATACTGTCCAAGTAGTAATTAATAGTCAACACATTCCCAGTATTTGGTGTTGACTTGAGACTGCACAAAACTATCTTCTCTGAGAGCAGTGAAATGCAGAACATATGAAATCACATTGGACGCTTTCAGATGTGGTACTTACACAATATTTGCTGAGGATCATAAAATCTCATCAGCCCTTATTCATGCTAGATAATAACAAACTATTTTATGTCAGAGCCAGGGACATTTTTAAAAAAACATGCCATCTCCTCCAGTTATGAAAAGAAACAGCTACTTCACAAAAGCTTCATTTTATGGTAATATCAAAATAATGTAAATAACACACTGGAAGAACCACAAGGCAATATGAGCTTCATATAATCCAGTTATCTACCACCAAATCACTGAAGAGGGAAGAAATCAGCAGCCTGCAGCTTGTGTGGTGCTTACAAAACAGTTGTACTTACAGTCAACAGAGGGGCAAAGCCCTGCATTTATTTCTAGAATAGCTAGACAGGAATGGTGTCAGCACCAATATTTAATGGCTTCACCTTCAGTCTGCAAGACCACAGCTGAAAAGGCCATTTGATCTGTTATGTCCCTACAACATCCTGCCTGCTGAGCTTGCAAGGAGGGCAGTTCATACCTAGCAAACAGCCTTGCTTGCTTACTCCCACAATGCACGAAGCTACAGCCTCATCAGAGCACTTGAATAAAGCTCTGACTGTTGAAGAAGGCTTGTGTCCTCTCCAGAAGCATCATGTAAGCAGTTCCAAGAGTGCTTCCAGTACTACTCATCTCTGAGATGAAAGCCACACATCAGAGCAAGGCATTTACAGATATTAATGTCTTAGTATTATTTTATTATCAAGTCAACCAGGAGAAGGCAATGCTGTGAGAAAAGATCTGTAGCGGTTGGTGCAGTGACATAGATGTGAAGGGAAAAGGGAGAACTATAAAAGAGAGGAATGCTTAAAGAGCATTCAGATATGGTGGATTGTGTTTTGTAATAGAGGGCACTCATTTGCAGCTCAAAACTGAACACCAGATTGCTGCAAACCAAGCTTTTTCTTATTCAAAACCAAAGATAGCCCTTGCAGGGGGCAGGTATTATCAGACCCTGAAGCTAAGTCTTTGCAGCCTGAGTGTTTCATCGAGCTACTGCAATTCTCTTGACTTCTGAAAATCAAACTATTTGTGCATGCTTTACTCAAACCTTTAAAAACATTAATGCCCACGTGCTGTTTCACAGATGTCCAAGTATCTCAGGGACAGCCCAGGAAAAGTATCTAAAACAAATTGTCCATTATCTTAAATTCACTAAATATGGAAAACTTTTAGGGCTCAGTGAAATAAAAAAGACCAGTGTGTACTGATCTTGCAAAATTAGGTAGTCACAGAATCACAGAATAAGCTAAGTTGGAAGGGACTCATAAGCACCACTGAGTCCAACTCCAAGCCCTGCACGGCACCATTCCCAAGTCCTTCCACCCTTCTACAGGAGAAGCTAATACTATTAGAAAAATGCTGTCTGCAACCGGATATAAATATATCACCTAGCTACTGGATATATAAATGAAACAAATGCTTAGATTTCTCCTACTAATTGAATAAAGGAAGTACACAATTTTCAAATGGGGCTTTCCTGTTCCAATACCAGACACCAAAACTTCATTACCCAGTTGTAATTACTTCCTCTTCATTATGTAGTTTATAGGTAGAGAGGGAGAGGAAGACTATAATATATGTGGCACTTGGCAGGAAAAGTGATGGTGATTAGGCATGGACAAATTACTGCAGCTCGTATCAAGTTTTGGTTATATAGCTTTATACAGTTTTAGCTTATACAGCTTTAACCAGTTCATGGAGAAGCACAGAACTTATGCCAGCACAGGTTTAATCTGCCAGGAATTTTGCAATGCATTTGAACCATCAGAAGGAATTTGTATTTCACAGAAACATTGTAGTCAAACAGTGACATTTGAAGGGAAAATAAGGTAGAACCAAGTGGGAGAAGAAGAAAAGGGAATGAATGGTGGCAGGCGTCAGAAACCAAATCCTAAATAATCAGGCTGGGCAGAAAATGGCTCTTGAAGCAGGCAGAGCCAGAACAAGGAAAGAGACAATCTTCCAAATATGTTTAGGCCATTTAGGATGTAGCTGTATGGTATCAGGTGACTTGCAAAAGCAAGGAGCTCACTTCTGTAGCAAAGTGCTGGCACTGAGGAATCAGAACATTCCAAGATACCATGCTTTCTTGCAAGAGACCAATTAGGTTGATTTCTCCTCATGTATCTTTATAGCCTTAGATAACTTCATCATGAGAGCCCTTCCCTCCCTTCTCAACCTAAAAAAACCAGCACTTATTGGTGCTACAAAAACAAATAAAAATTTATATATATTAAAAAATTATACCACGCAGTCATGGTAGAAACCAGCTCCTGTCTTGAGAAACGGAACAAGGGAAAACAACAAGTGTTGTTACTTACATTCTTGTATTGCTGGTCTTGTTGATAATTACAGATTTTCCAGTCTGATCCACATTATGATCCATTCCAAAATAAGCTGCCACTCTGTGCACTAGCATCCTCTGATACGATGACATCTGAGGGAACTTTTTATAGTGATTACTAGAAACAAAGGAAACAAATAGCATTGATAATTACATTTCTCTCTAAGCTATAATTAAATGAAAACAGCAATCCATTTGACAATTCAGTGGACAGAAATTTCACTGAAAACTTCTCCGTTATGCATTTACATATAAATGTTTGCTACGGAAAGGTTGAAAGAAAAAAAAAAGGAATTAATTTTTGAATTTCTAATAAATACATTTCCATGTACAACATTGGGACAAACAAAGCTCACGCTTCACAGTAGCTAGTCAGTATTCTGTGTGTTGGGAAGAACTCATCCCTCAATCCCCCACAAGCACTCACGCTCCCTGCACAACCAATCCTACAGATTTGCTGAGACACTAGCAACAGCTTTCTGCCTCTCTCCCAAAGGTCAGATGCAGGGCAATTCTGGAAAGATCTAGTCTGGCAAACAATTCTTTTTTCCTCTATCAATGACAAAATGGTAATTTTCCTTCAGTATCATTTTTCTCCTCTACTGCTATTCTGACAATTCTTAAAGCAGCAGGAATATTTTATTATAAAGACCACATAGTAGCAAGAACCCCACCCCCTCCCCCCCACCAGTTTTATTTTCTAACGCATTAGAATAACATAGCACAAAGAAAAAGTCATGAGCTAATATATTTGATTATCCTCTACACTAAAAGCTTTAATTACATTTTTGGATCTAAATGAGCAGAGCCAGTGCAATTAAAAAAGAATGAAAAGCAAAAGGTTTTCATTTACATCTACTTTATTTTAAGCAGTTCCACCATGTGGCAGGAAATAGAAGCCTGCTCTTGCAGTGTGTCAGAAACAGCCCTCAGGAGAACTGTGGTCCATGTGAGTGTATCCCTCACACAACTCACGCTGCAACACACACACGTGACTTAATAAACCAAGTGTGGAACTCAACTTACTTGTTGTCACTAATAAAATCAATAATTTCCTGTTCCATTTTCAAGAGTATCATTCTGTCCCTGTCAAAAAGAAATGCAAGGATTTGCACTATCAACTATAAACAGACATTTTAAAGGAAAACATTCATATAACAGTGCTTGTAAGGCTATTTTTCAAGTGTTATCAGTCATCTTGATTAAAAACGAAACTTTTTTTTTTTTTAACCCTGAATCATCTAAAACAGACTAAAGCCTGCTTTTCTGCATCTTCACTGACATACAGATTCCACTTTTCTATGAGTTCAACTGCGGTCTGAGAGTGCTTCCAGCCACAACAGGCTGCAATCAATGTGTTGCATAGAAACACTCTCACTGCTATGGACAGCTTTGGTCTTTTTTCACCCCTTTTTGATGGAAACTGAGATTTCCACCTAAGCTAGGTCTTTCACAAGAAGAGCTACTACCCACAGAAATTTTCAACATTTTTCCTGAGACTTACCTTCCACAAGGCATTGATTTGCTGTAAGAAAGGTGGACACATTGAATCTAGTAAGAGAGCACAATGGAGAACACCACCTTTGAGCTATGGTTTCCAAGAGGCAATGCTATAGTATTTCTCAGTCAAATGCTCTGGTTTTCCCTGGAAGGTCTCAGATGTTCCTCTTTTCACTCCTCCCTTGTCAAAAACATTCAAAAGTTTCCCCAGTATATTTCCACACATTTCTAAGCTAGACAGAGTCCCATCATTTCTTAGTTCTATTGAGCGTTGTCATTTTGCACAGATAAAGCAACTGAAGGACCTTCCATCATCTGTACAAGGGGTTATGCGAGCTGCTAGGTAACCAATTATTCCCAGTTCGCCTAGAATTATTACAGAATTACATAGTACCTATTTAACACATCCAACTGAAATGAATATTGAAAATCACAATGTATAAAAATGTTACAGATCTTTCCTTGGATGTTTAGAGGCAAATTTAAAGATGAGATGGACTTATAGCTCCAAATGAAAACTTTGAGAATACTGAGAGCAGAATTTGGCACGAAGCACAGGATTTTAATTTTATGCAATACTGCTAGAAGAAAGCTCCTTCATATACAAATCTCCAATTGCAATAGTCAATATATGTTGTTGCAATCACCCATATAGAGCTGTATAGAAGAAGGTAATGACAGAGACCAGATGTGACTCAAAGTGAAATTAAGCAATGAGTGACTGGATGGGGGAGTAGAAGTTGATGACTTTTTCTAGCATTTTTCTCAGTTAACAGCCTACCTCCTTTACATTTTCCCTCATAACCATCTCCAGAACAAATAAAACACAGTGTACAGTTATGAGAAGTTGAAGATTGCCAATTATAATTTCAGGAATGTCAGCTCTAAGACAGGAAATACCTACCTGGGGTTATTCTTTAATGTGTTAATGAGAAACTCATGCAAATCTATGCCTGTTGAGTCTGTATACTCTTGACTGCAATCTGAAAAATAAAATCAAACAGCTTCCACTCATTCATTTCATTTCAACAGTTCTGATTAACTATGCTATAAATCAAAATCCATTTTCCAGCACCAATCTGAAAGAATATGCTCTGAAAGGAAGTAGTCATTTGGAGTTCAGCCAGATACACATAAGAAAGATACACATTCTGAAGCATCAGGTGGACATTCATTATTTCTCCAAACAACTCCAATGAGAACATAGTATCAAAACTAAACATCGGCAGAAACTGCTGCTCATTTAAAAACACAGAAAACCTTTAATGCCATTCGAAATCCTGCCAAGTTCTTCCTCTAAACTAATAAAAAAACATTTTAAAATGAGGAAAGAAAAGTTTTATTCATCAATGTCTCTTTGCGCCACTTAATAAATGCTGTACACTCAGCAAATGAGGAATCATGCCAGTTGGAACTCTATTTGCATTAAAAGACTTAAATCCAAGGACACCTGAGAGTAGGCAGGTAATAGGGATGCGTGACAGTAGCCAGAATTAATTTTTCAGCATTATCTCCTGACTCAAATGTACATACAGATCCTCAAGTTGGCGTGAACTGTGAGAGCTCCATTGAAGGCAAATGACAATTCCCACCAGCTGCAGATCCACACCCAGGTAGGCAATGATTATTCTTGGGAGATTAAAATGCAACTATAGCATGGATTAATAAAAAGATTTTAAAAAGCAACACTAAATTTAGATAAAATATTTTTCCTGAAGAAGCCTTGGTAAGTGATAATATAAGATTGTAATGCAGGTTAAATGTCATGGATTAATTTCCTTAAAGCATTTAAGATAAATTCTCCACAAGAGAGAAGCAATAGTGAAGAGGATTACTCTCTACTGCCTACACTGCACAAATTACATGCCAATATATTAGCATTAATCTAGATAAAAGAGTATTATTGTCTTATGCGCTATATACACTTATTATGCAATCACATATATTTATGTATTTATGTGTTTATACCAACACAGTTAAGCATTCAAAAGATCGATTTTACATTAAGGATAACAAAATCTAATAAAAGATCTCAGTTTGGAAGGCTTCTTCACTTTAAAGCCTGATGCTTTTATGAAGAACATTCTTATTCATACATATTTTAGGTTCTGAATTTTCTTAGTGTACAAAAACATGTCTACTGTGTATATATACACAAATAAATACATCCTTCTAAAAATGTACAATTCTTTCTACAATTGTAATTAAAATAATTTAAATATATTTAAGTTCACCTTTTGATAACATTCTGATCTTGCTTTTTTCACCGTTTTTATCTTTATTTTTATCCTTCTCTTTTTCTTTCTCGGAGTCATCTTTACTAGATTTATCTTCTTCTTGCAAACTAGGGAAACTTGAAAGCTGTAGTTGGATTGATTCCTGTTGGGGAAAAAAGATAGATAAATTATGGGCCAGATTCAGTACGCTTCCCATGGCTTCCAACCTACAAATATTGACATTAAACTATGTGTAGGTAGAAAAGTTGAAGCCAGATACATTTCTTTCCTATTTGAAACATGGCACTTTTTTAGCCAGATGAATGATGACATCTAAGAGGCCAAATTCTAGGGGTAAGTAGGTGTTTCTTCTCTAATATTTTTAATATAATAAAATTTAGGCTACCTCTATTAAGGGGACTATATTATTCTACGCTTCAGTAGTTCTCTCTTGAGACTTTTCAGAATAATGAAGTACATTTCATATGGCCTTTCCTAATTATTTCTATAATTTAATACTACAGATGTTCAGTGATGATCAATGGATAGAGATCTGAAAAATAAAACTCTTTTCCTTTCACTAGAAAGTTTGCTGGTTGATATGAATTGTTTTGCACATGTAAGTGCAGTATTAGGTAGATGGAGTTTTCTGGCTCTAATAGTAGAAGAGTGCCAATAGATTTTTTACTCCATTGTATACAAGAGGGCTTACTAACTTATCAGGTAATTCATATTTAAAGGCACATGCAGATGTGTCTTTTGCAAAAGGGGGAAAATGTGCACTGTGATTTTTCAAGGACATTTTAGTAAGTGAGCTTCTTAAAGGTGTCACAGATTTTTACCCCCAAAAATTCAGTGTTTCGGAGACTATGAGTCCCTTTGAAACATGCTCTAGGTTGAAAAAGTTAAAAAAAGAGAATTCAAGCTGGTTTGCATTTTCTCATTTTCTTTAAAGAACTTCCTTTCCCTGCTCACAACATTAATTTATATTAGCTTTGTTTTAACAAAACCCAAATTGTTTTCTTTTAAAGCTACCATGGTGTAATTCACGCCTTTCAAGAAATCCTAATCAGGTTGGACAAAACTGAAGGAAGCATAGTTCTGTGTTTTATTCTTTTCAAGAAAAAAAAAAAAAAACAACCTCAGAAAACTATATGCTTAAGTAGTGTAAAAAAGCACATTTGAAGAAAGCTGTCAAAAAGCTCCCTGGTAAAGCAGTTTTCTTTAATAGAAGAGAATCCTGCATGCTTAATAATTTTTTGACATCATGTTAATGAAAATCGAATTCATCATTACTTAAGAATTTCGGAGTTTCTTGAATGCTAGTAAAAATTCCCTTCCTTCACTGTTTTTCAAAGAATACTAGCATTCCAAAACATCAACAGAAAACTTTAAAGTAAGGGGTGTGTTTTTAAGCAACCATTATGAATTCAAAAGATGTTTCCAGTAATTATCACAAATTTTAGGTTTCTGAATTCCTTAAAGAACTACGAATCAGCCATCACAAGACATGTAAGACAAGATCCTAACAAAACAAGGCATCAGCATAAACATGCCACAGTAAGACAGAAATTGGTAACTTAGCTTGATCATAACTGACTTGCTGTGAAATTTGAATGTGGTACAAAAGACTTGAGATGAAAAGCATTGTAAAAGAGAAACAAAGACCTGGACCCAAAATTTAATCTGACCTACTACCCTGAATCCCTACTTCTGTTAGTTTTGGCTGACAGTCTTACCCAAAATCTGAGCCTACAGAGGGAAAGAGTGGGAATTCCTGGTCATTTAATGTAAGGATACATTGAGAAATGTTTCCTAAATTGCTCAGTTGGGCTCAGAGAACTAATGCTGTGCCTGCTTTCTTCCACTTTAAACAGCAGTTTGATTTCTCATTCAAACAACAAACTTTGGATCAACCACTGCCTAATGACCCCAAAAGGACAACTTGATTCCCTGCCCTGCCCAGAGTGGAGTGACTGTGCTGCTAGCTTTTCAACAGGAGAAAAATGTAACTGGCCATGTTGTTCCCACGATATTAATCCTAAACTTCAAAGTGGTTCTTAAAAATGCACTTATGGAAATGACAGACTTTACAAAAAAGCACATATAAAAACATACAGTAAATACTGTTTTACATGTAACGTAATACTGATGTATTTGCACTAGAAAAAACACACAAAAGGGCTGTAGAGTCGTGAAAGCAAGCTACTGTATATTTTCTTAGATTTTTATTGATTTTTCTCAATAATAAAATACAATGTTAATAAATACATTGATACAAGTATAGTGAACAACAAAATAGATTTTCAAATTGCAATAATACACTTCTTGGTCTATAGTATAACATTAAAGGCAACATTTCTTTTAAGTAAGGACATAGTGAACCATTGGATAAGCACTCCAGATCAAGTAATACAGGTAAACAAGTTTTTTCCTTATACTGGAAAATGAAGGCAAGTATTAAAATATAAGTACAAACATCAAGTCTGCAGTACAATCCATACTCAGTAGTTCTGGCAAGGTACCGTACATTCTCTGATAATTAATTCCCTGTGGTGTATAAACCATTAAGATAAAAGAAAAATTAATAAAAAATAATTCCAAACCAAAAATAAGCAACTTCTCTAAAGTGAAAGCAAAACAACTTGGTTGGCACAAAACTTCCTGTATCCTTCAGCCAGCCCAGGGAGGAGCCTGCAGGTCCAGCTTTCCATGGCAAAGTTGAGCCACGTGCATTAATAAAAGGTCAGCAAGAGTGAAAGGGCAATTTCTATCAAATCAATTATACCAAGCCAATTGTTTCCTTAGAAAATATGCTGGGGTCAAGGGAGACATTTCATCTCCTATAAATATTTTAAGATGATCAAAGAAATCTTTGCTGAGGCTGGTCAGTCAGGTAAGGCAAAAGACTGTGTGAAACAGGAACCCCTCCTCTGCCTGGTGTAAGGATAGGGATTTTGCCTCAACATCTGCCAGTCTTTCTGTAGTTTAGTACAGGTCCTGTGCAGTACATTATAAACTACCAGTGATGCTTAATACAATCTCTTTATGCTGTTCTCCTTTTCATTCTCCATTAAACAACAGAAAATACAAACAAAATTGGAACAAAAGCCACACATTTTGAGTAATGTAAGATAAGCAGAAAGCATCTACCTACAACAGAACAACTGATAAAATAACCTGCCCATCTACTGCATAAGCATCATTGTAGAGCAGTAGAACATGTCCTGCTGCTAAACAACTTGGTTTTTGGTCTTTCAATAAAATTAAAAAAATAGAAAAACCTCTCCTTACTTATGAGCTAAAAGGAGAGACAGATTTGTTTCATTTCAAGTCAATAGAGGAAACAGTGAAAAATACACTTAAATGTAATTTTTTTATTTTTGTGCTAAGCTCACAAGAAGCCACTTACTCAAGCTCTCTCGATGGCTGATTTCAGTTGCACATAAACATCTCATAAATTATAGGCAGTGTTCATCGTATTTTGGGTTTTAGTTAGCTGGGTTTTTTAAAGCCTTGCTCTCACTAGCCAGGCAAAGAGGAGTAATTGAGGATTAACTTTTGCTTTTTGGAGTACTTTTTAAAGTTAGTCTACAAAGACTGTCACCAGTGTTACTGTCCGAGGTGAGGAGAGCAGAGGACAGAACTCTACCAGCTGCTGGGAATACAACACTACCAGTACAGAAAAACTCAAATACACGCTTTTTTATATCCTTTAATTTACACCAAGAGTTCAAAAAATGAATGCCACTCAGTAGGAGGCATCCTTGGCTCTACCAAGGTATTTTAGAGAGCAAAGGACCTTTAAATTTGATATGAAGTGGGACACTGGTATAAACTGAAGTCTTAGAGGAACCCCAAATCAGAGCATATTTGTAACTGTATTTGGTGCAGCCTCGAAAGAGATAGCCTTAGAGAAAAGAACATATTAATAATCTTTTTGATTGTTACTATTTTTTTAAATTTTAAAATCTGAATTCTTTTGAATTCTTTTCCATTTGCTGAAATTTTCAGGGGGTCTGGAAAAAAAAGCAAACAACACCCTGTGATATAGTATAAAACTAATATTTCAAATTAAAGTTCACGCTAAACCAGTAACTCCATAAAAACACATTCATTGTCAGATGTAATTTTTCCCCCAAGAAAGACTTTGTTAAATGCCCGCTTAAGTAACACAATCATGCAACTGAACATGGAGATCAACCATGCAGCTAACAGCAATGATAGCAAGTGTACCTGGTTGTCATGAAGATTTTCTGCTCCCGGGCGAGGGGATGACTCTTCACACACAGCAAGACTCCGCACAAGTTTTCCCTTAGCCCCTGACTGAGTAAGAGAGAGAGAGGACAAAACAGAAAACACTACTACTACTGACCCCAAGTCACATAAGCTTCCCACATCACCTGTTCCCAAATATCCCAGATAACTATTACCCACCCAGTCAAAAAAAATGCATTTGCCTTGGACATGGATAAAAAAGGATTCTAAGCAGCAAGACATTTGCTACTCAGGGAGGTGATAGCTTTCTTTTTGCTTTTATCATTTCAGCTATAGTTCCCTCACTTCCACCAAAAATTGTGACAGCAAAGGACAGTCAAATACTAAAAGTAAGTTAACATAACTCAATGGTTCCTTTTGTCGTTTGGTTTGGTTTTTTTTTGTTTGTTCTGGGAGTCCTTCCCCTTCTTGTATGGGTTTTTATATCCAAGAAACTGGACAATAAAATGTTCGTATATCTGTACTTGAAAAATTAAAAGAAGTTTTTTATGTTTTATTTTTTCTAGAAGCTCCTCCCCACACCTGCCCCCACCCATTCCCCCTTTAGGAAGCTAGTCTCTGTTTCTTTACGTCAAGATTATTCCATTAAAATGAAAATCCAACCTAAACATTAATTACTAAAGCAAAAGGAGTGAACATTTTCTTTTTCCAGTAGTGCATAGAAGCACACATGCTGTCTAACACAAGGACACAGCAAGACAGCAGAAAAAAATCATGATGGATAAAGCAAAGCCTGACATATTATATCTCTGCCTTTGTGCAAAAGGGCTATGCTGTAGGTGGCAAGAAAAAAAACACAACACAAAAATCTCAACCAGACAAGTGATGAAAGAATGCAATTTTGATTGTAGACAGACATTGAACTGAAATTCTTCATCCTATTGTGGCATGTAACTCCAAAGAGAGATGGACCCTTACCTTGGATCTCTTTTTCTGCTGATTTGCACCTCGTTTCTGGGTATAGCAAAAAAAGAGAAGCAGTTATCACTTCAGTGGACAGTGGGCATGATCAAAGCATTACCAATAAACAGACTAAATCACTTCTAACTGAAATTTTAAATCAACTTGCAAAAGTAACTTCCCCAAACCCAGTTTGGAAAGCAGGGAAGACCAAGAAACATCTCTGCTCATTTTCATTCATTTTACAAACAGGTATAAACAAGAAAAAACACTACACAGTGTTCTATAATTTTGCATATAATAAAATGTAAGAAAAGGTATACTTAAGTAAATGCTCCCCCTCTCCAAATTCCTCTTTAATTGTGGTCTCCCCCTTTATTTTTTTATTCGATTGAGCAAAAAGGATTAAAACTCCCTCATCCGATAAAGTCTTCTTATCAAATTACCTTCTTAGGCTTTGCATAACAATTTTGTGTTGGCAGTAACACCTACAAACCAAACCACACATTAAGTAATTATTCATTAGTATTACCTGTAAATTCATGAGATCAAGGTAGTTTTCTAAATCCCCAAAGAGGGAAAACAGTCAAATATCTCAACAAGCTTTAAAATAGATGTCTAGAAATTAACTTTGAGAAAAAGTAATAACATATGACAGCAGCCTACAGAGCTTGAAAGGTATAACAGCACAAATTTTACATTGAAATAAAAGAACACAAAATAAATAAATAAATAAATAATTTAGAAAGAAAAAAAATAGAACCAATCTCAAAAGCATAAGAATAAAGAGGGGAAGTGTAGGCATGAAAGAACTCAGAGAAATGGAAAAGCAATGGTAACACATTGATATTTAACACGCTCATTTATTATTCCTATCTTACCTGCAGCTCTGTCTTGGAATCACTGAGCTTCTCCTCTTCTATTTCTGAGCTTTCAGATTTATTAAGAACACAGTTGTCTGGGTTGGTTTCAGAGATGGCAGTCTCCTGTTCTTTTGCAGCTTCCTCTGCTGTCTCCTGGTTCAATTTACCTTGCTCAGACATTCTTCCAGACAGAAATTAAAATAACAAGATTTGGTGACCTGAAAGGTCAAGATACCACAACACAAACACACATAAAAAAAATATTGGGGGTGAAATTTACTTTTTTTCTTTTAATTCTCAGCTTCAGTTCCTTTGATAAACAAACCAAAATGTGAAGCTCAGGAGTGGAAAATTACATATGTCCCAGCTGAAGAGATGCACTGAATCAACAGTATTGGGTAACAGCAGAATTGTGTCAGGTTAAGCAAGGAAATCTGAACAGTCTTTGTGAAGAACAAATTTAAGGTAAGGTGCTGTGACTCCCCAGCCCAGCCCCAGGACTGCCAAGGCTCAGGCAGGGACAGTGAAGGACTCTACCACAAAGCTCAATGGTGCCAGGCAAAAGGACACATTCTAAGTCTCTAGCATCTAATTTTCCTTTTTTTTTCTTTTAATTAAAAAAAAGTACCAAACAGAAATAAAATCCAATGATGAGCAACAACACTGTTTTTAGCATTCAGCTTTGGGTTTTATGCATAGAAGAAGCCATGGTGCTCACGACCACAATAAATATATGCTTATCTTTTTTTAAGAGGTAACAATTCAAGAGCAGTACGAACTCTAAATTTGGTTATAAAGCTCTCAGGGTCAATATTTTCAGGGATCAAATCAACAACTCCATTATTAAAACCTTAAGCCTATTCCCAAAACCTATGTCACTCTTCAGTACTAGGAAAATTGTACAGAAAGTCTTTGGTAGGTACTTCTAATGAAAAAATTTAACTGAACTGCATTTACTCTAAGCTTACAATGAGGTTGTTGTACAGAAGCTTTAAAGGCTTTTTAGAGTTAAAGCCTATTATTACTATTTTCTCTCTCTTTCTCTGCCCCCAGCTCCCTCCTGAAGACTCCCCCACTGATCAGTTGTCAAAGGAGACTCATGAATAATTTAACTTTTCTTTCCCCATCCATTTGGCTTAAGTATCTTCAAGAAAAATAACTGTATTTGAAATATGAATTTATCTCAGGAAGGGTCTTTTGCAACACATTGCCACTTCTCAACAGTGAAACGGCAGCTATGAAGCAAAATCAAACTTTGCCATATTTCTTTATACAGATTGAAATTAAACATTCAATAGATCCAGTAGAACTTACCTTTACATTTTTTTAAGTCATGTTTTAAGTGAAAAAATCTTAGGCATACTGAGTTATAAACACTTCTTCCAGTTTTTGCTTTTGTTTTCACACTGTATGCAAATAAAATTTCCTATATAATCTTCCTATTTGAGAAGGACTGTGAATTTCACAAGAAATCAAGCTATATGGTTCATAAACAAACTGAATAGAATATGAAACTAACCTGAAGCTTGACTTGCCTTACTGTGAGCTAATTTGTGATTCTCCTTTTTCTCACCGCTCTCCCCATAGAGGGCCGATGATTTTGGCTGTTCTGTAGTTACAAATGAAACTTGAACCACTCTGATGAAAATTCAAAACAAGGTGAGTGGCAAGACCTTTAACTGGTCTGTTAAATAACCCTTAATTTGATAAGGATTTTCATCAAGAAATGCACATGCATGCATAAGCTGCTCAAAACAGATCACCCTGCAGCTCATCTACCTGCTTACAGTGCTCATAAAAACAATTACACTGGGATCTGCTGCACCAAAGAAGCCATTTACCTGAAAAACTGCTATAATTCCAACTGCCTTTCTAGTGTCTTCTGTTGGTCTTGGCTGGTTAAGTCCACACAAATGATCAACGGCAACGTGAGTCCCATGTCCCCATTAACAGTTCAGAGTGCCAATCTCCATGCTGGTCCTTCGGAGAGCCTGACGCATCATAGCCAACCTGAAAAAGACGAGAAATAAATTACATCGGCAACGGTCACAGCGCAAGGGAGGGATGCAATGGACAGGACCAGATTTCTAACACTAATGACCAGTTCCCAGAAAGTCACTTTCACAGCTTGATCCAGCTCCACCTGTCTCAAAACTGCCTGCTTCTTCTCTAATGAAGGCTAGAGCCGGCTGTTCAAGTCATAACAGCTCCTACGCAAGGAGCTAAAATTAACAATTGCATTATGCACTGAAGATTACTCATTTCAATTTTAACCTTTTTTAGCAAATTCCAGCACTTTTCATTAAAAAAAAAAAGCATATATACATATTTATATATAAGCTCATCTGTTTGCTTCAACAGAAATCAATGAGGGTATGAGGAGAAAAGATTTGCCTGCTTTTTAACGATGGCTCTTGCTCCAATTAAAACTTCAACAGTCAAACACTATAGAAAAAAATGGCTAGGTGGGTGCTTTTAGAAAGTGACCTGCTTTACCAGGGTAGTGAATTGACATGTTCATTTAATAAGCTGAACAAAAGTTGAAATGATCCAGAATGGGGAGAAGAGGAGAAGGAAGAAGAAATCCTACTCCCTGAATAAATTCACCAAAAAAAATTCTTCTGAAGCATTTTGTGAGGAGGAAAAATGAGATTTCCAGGTTATGATTTGAGAAATCTGATGAGAGAGTTGCCTCAGCAATGCACTTTTTACAGTTCATCAGGATTGTGTTTGCCACCTGAATAGCTGATTTAACAGAAAATGAGAATTTTATGATGAGTCGGACTGATCTACAGGCCATGGCCACGTGCTGAACTGTCTTGATACAACAGGCAGCTCTTTTCAAGACTTGCATGTGAGTCATGGTTGAAACAGTCAGTGCAGACACACAAAACCAGCAAATAGAAAGCACATCTCATTCTACTGGGGAGGGGGGAGGAAGCCAAGCAACAATAACGGGAGATGATTTTCTGGTTTTTATTAGACTCTTAGTTTCTGCAGTGTGTTTTACATTGTGAACGGCTGCAATTGCTGTACAGCACGTGTCAGCACACTGGAACTTGCCATGTGAAAAGAGCTGAATTTGCTGCACCAGAAGTGGAGTTTAGTCTTTCACATTATTCCAGTCCTGCTCTCTCTGTGAGCTCTGGCACACAGAAGAGACCAGAAGGCATTTCTGTAAACTAACACTGCCATTCTGCAAATTTATAAACACAACTGTTTCTTTTCCTCATACCATTAAATAATTTGTAGAGAGTACTAGACAAGAAGTCTTCCCACTAGGTTTTTGGTAATTTTTGCAGGGTATGTTTTGAAATTCTAACTCATTACATACAGAGGCTCACAATGGGAGTGGAAGGACACCATGGAAAATTATGTCCAAGTACCCAGCCAGATGCAAAAGTATCTCATGGAGCCAATACTCCGCGAGCAAAGAGTGAATAAACCACTGGCTCAAAATCCCTTCCTCATAACCATATTCCATTAACTGTTTCTCTCACACTTCCAAAAGAGAGATGGGGGGAGGGGTTAGGAGAGAGGATCAACCAAAAACAATCACAAACCAAAAATCACAAGGAAGTATGGAGCATGAAGGTTTCACCTGGAAACAGTCATCCAAGAAATAGACTGCTTTAATCAAAACCCTGCAAAACTAACAAAGACACAGATATCTGTACTAAAACCAGAACACACACAAAATTTATTTCAGAACTCTCCAGCATGACCATTTGTTGTGAATTAACTATTCATAATACAAATGGAGCAAAACAAAAACCAGACAACAAACCAACCAAGGGCATCATGTGCAGCAAGTGACTAGAACTGTCAAGACTTGGTCTTGTGCACAGATGCTCAACATCATCTTATCATGCTTTACCTAAGGCAAATTTCATAATAAAATGAGTTCCCCATATTGTTGCACTTAAGATTTCTGAAGACAACATCATTTTTCACTGGTGATGTACAAGAAGACCACAGAATCTTAAATAAAAAAAGCTAACCATAAATTTCCCCAAGAAAACACAAGCAAGTGGGAAAGAATCTTACAATGTACAGCTACTGTCCTCAAACCCAGAACAACGTCTGTTAGGCTGATTTTTTAAAGAAATCCTTCATCATTATCTTCTGGGGAACAAAAAAGAAGAAGTGCGACACACAGCAATCAAATTGAGCTCTTCACCTTCCCTTAATATAGATTTCCTCCTGCTTTATTAAGCAATTTACACTTGATGACTAATCATTTACATACTACAATACGTAAAAAAACACTTCTAGTTGTTTGGGTGGGTTTTCAAAGGGACTCAGGTTTCCATAAAATATTTCAGGGAGAGTATAAATAGCAAAAAGGAAAACAACCATTAAAAGGAAGCAACATTTTCGTTGGAAATACGTCTCTGTTTCCTGTATGTTTCCAGGATATCTCGGTATTCAATGATGAATGTACTTCTTACTATTGTCAGTGCTGCAATGACAGCATTGCTATGGAAAAACATACTGGATTATTCTCTTTCTTGCGCATCAACAGAAATGTCAGGGATGATTTGACTGTCAAAACCTTCAGTACCGAAGTGACGCAAAAGGCTGAACAAATGCACTTCTGTTTTTGATCCTCAGGTAGAAACCACAAAGCTTGTTGCTAGGCAAAAACCACCTTCTTGATATGCAAGTGAGCAAAATTTCATAGGGTGTTGTGATCTTGGCAGTCCACAGGAGCTTGCAGCAAAATTTCAGGCCCTAATTCCTTACAGCAATTTGAGTACTGAACACAGCAATAAAACAGAACATACAGGGACCAAGTCACTTGTAGATCCACTTTAATGGAAACACAATCTGTTTGTATAGAATTTATAAGCACCAGCTGCTCAGCATTCACTGTGGGATGGGAATGCTGAGGGTTTTTTCTTAAATTCTTTTCCTTTTAACAGGATTTTCATTTTAGAAGCTGAAGCTACTATTGAGCTTGAACAACTACAGTCAGAGCTTGAAGAGAAAGGGATGGAAGAAGGCGTGGATGGTCACATACATTCATACAACACATACCACGCAAATTCCAAGAAAAGTCTGTGGGAAGGAATACAATTAATTTAATGCAAGAGCTTAAAAACTATTCCAAGAAGAATCATCAAAAAAACAGAACAAAAAAGCAAGCAAATATGTTAGAAAGCCCTATGCAATGAGCACCTGAGAGCTTACCATCAACTGAAATTCAAGAGAGACATCTGACAAAACCCTCAGAGGCCGCTACAGGTGAGCAAGCCCCCTTCTGTATTATGTGTGAAGTGTTTTGATGGCCTCATAGGTACGCATGGTGGGTGAAGCAGGCATTTCAAGATCATTATGCTCCCAGTATCACACATGTTGCCTCTCAGAGAGGAGATGAGCAGGCTTTAAGGCCAAAGAGCACACTCCTAACCACAAGCAGGCAGCAGCAAGCAGGACAGAACTCTGAGAGAGTGAAATCCAAGGGCTTTTCTTCAAACAAATCTGCCAAGCATAGAGGTCAAAGTCATTCCAAAGCATGAAGAGATCCTGCTACTGAAAACTCGCTGATACTGGCCATATCTGTAAGCCAGGATCCTTCACATCCCATCATAGTTCACCACTCTCATGAATGGTGTGCAGGTATCACTCCATGAGCTGGAAGCAGAGTTGTTAGTTAAGATTTCCACTACATGATATAAACCTCATCCATATGCATCACAAGAGGTTTGACTCATTATTGCTAATTCACTCATAAGATGCTTAGAAGCTACTGGGAATGGATTCCAGCATTATCTTATCTGTAGACACTACCCTCCATTTTGCCCGATTCTCATGTCTTAAATCACAAAATCCTGCTATTCGACATTTACCTAAATATTCTAGCTTCTACCATTAAGAAAATAAAAGAAAATCTCAGATTTCATAATGAAAACAAAAGTTTCAACTCTTTGGTGGCTTCAAAGAAAACATTAATATGAAAGGTATTGTTAAAAAAAACCAAAAAAAACCTCCAACAACAAAACAAACAAAAAAATCCCAAACAACACCACCACAAAACACAAAAAAGGCAAGTAAAATAAATCCTACAGTATTAGATCAAACACACTACGACCCAGTTGTCCACCTCGCAGTCTTTAGGACTAGTCCTAGTCCTAGTCTTTACATTATTAGACTGTGTGCTCCTTTTCACTGTTTTCCCACATTTCACCAAAGGAATACACAAATGCACTCGGAAGTCAAGCTTGCTGCAGTGTATTAGCATAACACGGTAATAATCCATATCAGGTCTCATATCCAAATACTTCAGTATGAAAACCAAACAACCTTAAGGCTGTGAAATGCATGGAATCCTACAAGTTCATTGGTTGTTATAAGATTGAAGACTAAACCTTAGAAAAACAGCGCAAAAATTTTTTTAATTGAAGTGTTTGATGTCCTACTTTATTTCCCACCTCCTGCTCCTCCCATTGTTCCCACTTCATCATCACTAAAAACCAAATAGTGCGACTGCCTACATTTTCTGCTCCTACGTGCCACAGACCTCTGCAAATAAAAGGTTATTTAGACTCATTTACTGATGGCACTTTACCAGAGTCTGTCAGCAGGCATTATTTTTTCCCATGAATTAAAAAAAACATGAGCATCTGCAACAAGCAACAGTGCAGAGGCCCCTGACCCAGCTTAAACAGGCTGGAAATCAACCATCAGAGGCAGTGGCAGTCAAATTTGATAAAAACAGGGCAGACTGAAAACACTGAACTAGATTTCAAATCCTATACAAAAACCAGTTAAAAGAGACAACTAGATAATACAGAGCGGCCTCCTAGCTAAAACATCTATCTTGGAATGGCACTGGCTTTCATTCCAATCTGTGAAACCCAGTATCTACATATAACAGCAAGGATTCTCGAGAACAGTTTAATAACCCAACGAAAAATCTCAGAAGCAAATCAACTTCTTGTGGTTTACACCTAATTCCTTTTATCAAAGATATTCTCTTACTCTAACAGATTGCCACCAATATTTTTCCACTTTAATCCTCTGTCAGACAACCTCATGTCAACGTCATCTTCAGCCAAGTAATAATGATGTTCCCTCCAGTTTGTTATATTTCAACAAAGCTAGAAGCTTTACTCAGAAAAATAAATATAGATGGCCTATAGGGAGAGTCTGATTTGTTTTAATACTTAAGAAAAAGCTTGAAAAAAATGCTCTTTTATCTGTCACAATGATCATCTGAAGTTTTTCAGGATCAGCATGAAAAGATAAGAGGCTAAGTGATCTTGCTAATAAATGCCAATCACGCAACTTTAGTAGAAACTGAGTAACACCCAAACTTTTAACAAGCTAATCAGATGTACAAATCAGCACTCCTGGAATGAGTTTGCTTTAGAACAGTCTTCAACACCATCTCATGCATTTCAAACACATAAGCCAAATTTGCTCTCATTCCCCAACAAAACCTGACAAATTTCCCTATAATTAAAGCAATTAAATTGACTAGTTTCATTGTTAGGTGGTAGAAAACAGCACAACACTCGTGAGTCCAAAGAGAGAGAGACAGAGAGGTTCCTAGCCATCCTCAGTGCACACACCTCCTTGAAATACGCAAAAGTCATTTTCCTTAAATCCTGTAATGAAAACAATAGTCAGCATAGGCAAATACATAATTCAAATGGAAAGAGGGACTAAAACTCCTATTCCCAGATAATCAGGTCTATTTCTCAGCTACTGAAGATAATTATATTACAAAGTCCTCTTTAGAGACACATAGCTTTATTTTATGACTAGAGGATGTCTAGGGAGAATGCTTTAGTAATTTTGCTGTAAGGATGTTCAAGAATCTCACTGCTTTGCCACATCATCTCCATTACCCCATCGTACACATCAAATACTTTGTGCATTTTTCTTACTGTGCCAATAATTGCACTCCAGTTTAATTAGCTTTCTTGATTTCACAATGGTTTTGTCTTCCTGTGGGAAATAACTGTACATCACCTCCTCATTTGTTGTTAGGTTTAAAGATGCCCATTCCTTTTAATGGCCAGTTAAACAGGTCTGCATTATTTCCATTACCATCCACCTCTAGTCTGCTTTTTTTTGTCAGTCTACAGTTTGCTTCATCATTTCCTCACTTCTCACCAAGACTACACTCTGGACTCAGATGTTCCTCCACCCATCAATACATAGTTGTGAATGCACTAGAGCAGCTCCGTTTCCACAAAATCTAAAATCAGTTTAAGGACAACACAAGGATATCCCAGAATGAATACTATCATTTCAATATGAAACCCTGATCAACAGCACAGCATAAATGAATCTGGGCTCCCCACAGGGGGGTCTCTGCTGTGCTGAGGGCAAATCAGAGCTACTGCAGAGAGACAGTGTGGCAGCCATGGTGGACTGATGAGGCTCCAGATATCCAGCATGAGCTCAGTGAGACAATTAAAGCTGCTGGTGTGATGTCATGATACACTTCTCTAATATGAGAATGAAATCTGGTAGAACATACAGTTTACACTAATTTTAATTTTTATAGAATATATGCATATAATTGAGTTTAATGCAGAAGTTCTTGAAAAATTTATTGCTTCTCTAAGTCAAGCCATCCCTATTCTATCTTTCTTCAACGCCTTCTCTTTGCCATTTCACTTAGGTAGCTACAAATTACGTCCATTTTGCTTTATACATAGAACTACAAGATCAACTTACCTTCTTTACTCATTTCTTGCTAAAGCTCAAGGACTTGACTAGAAAACCCAAGCACGGTGCCTATCTGCATTTTGAGCATATATTCCTTTGAAGAATTCAGTCTAAGTAGACTGCAGGTAATAAATGAGCAGCCAGCTAAGCCATCCTTCATCATTCACTAATACCCAAACACAAAGCAGTTGAGTCCAAGGGGGAAAAAAAAAAAAAAGCCCACAACATCCTTAAACAAAGGAAACAAAACAATTTTGTGCACTACTAGCACAGTATTTTAAAATACATAACCCTCAGGAAATATATGGCCCATAACTTATGAGCAATTGCTTTGCATTTCTTCCAACATCACAAGGGTATAGAGGCATAAACAGATGAAAATACATTACTAACTGACCAAGTATCACTGAGTTTCACATGTGCTTGTCCCGATTTTTTTCTTTCCCAATTTCTATAATATCCCCTATATTTCATCCTGCCATTTCTTGACAAATTAGGTGCATTTTCACTAGCACTAGCTTAATTGGCAATCCTGAAAGAAAATAATTGCTAAGAGCAAAGCAGCATTACACTGATGAAACAGACCTGAGCTTAACAACTAGAATTGCCCTAACAGACAAACACTGCCTGTAAAACAGCAAAAAGCTTTCATATAATAATTGACAGAAAAAAATCCCAACTTTATTTTGCTCCAAAACTCTCTTTTGATTACCAGAATTAAACACAGAAGCTATTCCTGTTTTCCTAAGGTCATTTTCTGAAACAAAACCAGGCTGCAGCTGAAGTAAAATTCTTCATTCCAGAAAAAACAAACAAAACCAAAAGCAACAAAGATTAAAAAATAAAATCATAAAAGCACCACCATACACTATGAGACATACCCCCACATACTGTGCTACTCAGAAAGTGCAATTACACTTTTCCAAATTCAAAGGCAATTCACGTAAAGCTTGTTTTAATGCTGAGTAAGTTTTCTAAGCTCATATTCCAGCCAAGTCTCCTCCACCAAAATCCACAAAAGTTAGATAGATCCTTTGGGAGTTCCCAGTACCAGATGATGTTATACTTTTTAATATATAGTGTTATTAGCTTTTCTTTGTCAACAATGAAGCATATCTAAAATTTATTTGATTGTGTTTATCAGAAAATATACTGTCATACAAATGCTTTGTTCATGACTTCTTTTGTACATTAGTGGACTTAGATGAACAACATCAACTGAGAAAAGTTTACATAGACAAAATTTTATCAAGTGCACTGATTCTGCTATATACTGCTCTTCTGTCTAAAATCTTGCAAGAAGTATGGACAAGATTTTCACAGTTTTCAATCAAGTCTGGAGATGGCTTGTTTTTAACTCTGACTTTCTAAAGAATGGCTGTTTTTTCACATCAGATCCACATGCCCTTTTTCTCATGATTGGAAGCCCTTCTGAAGAAAAATAAAATTAAGGCAGAGGCATTATCTTTCTGCCCTAATACTACAGAGAAACTATAAAGATATATCATAGATATAAACAACTATATGAAAATATATTTTATGTATTTAATCTAGGTACATTTACATTTGCATATAGGCATATTTGTACTGCATAAAAATACATTAATCCTATTTCCTTGGTTGCAATTTTGGTCTTGGTCTTGGTCCCAGGCAACGCATAAATACAACACATTACAAAAAGAAACCTTAATTATGCTATGGATTGTATTCAATACCCTACGTTGCCATGGCTTCAAAAGGAAATTAAGAAAAATGCCAATTATAAGGATAAATTAGAAGTCAAAAAGCCTAATGATTAAATGCATATTATAAAAACCATTACATATTTTTGCACAAAGCTCCAAGCATCAGAGTGCCAAATAACCTCAACTTATGCTCACTTGTAGAAATAAAAAACAAAGCAAGCTTTATAATTTTTGTCACTTCCCTTGTCATTTGAAAAAGAAATTCAAAACCATCCCCTAAAACATGTACTGATACACACCTCATTCCCTCCTCAGCAGCAACACCACAGTGTGTTACACATTGCAATCAGCTGCTGAAGAAACAAAGGAAGACATTCAACTATGAAATACCAGTCAGGTATTTACAATGCCACCCTTATGGCCAGCAAGAGAAAGAAATCCTCTTCAGAAACTTATAACAGGCAAGAGAGAAAAGGCAGAAGCTCAGGCTCACAGAACAGGCAATGCCAATTCACAGATCTGCAGCTTTGGCATCTGAAAAGATCTTGCCAGAAACCCTGTGGTTTCAACATTATGTTTGCCTTTCCCAGTGGGTAATTCCAGGCTCCCTGTGATATCATGAACAAAAGAAAAGGCAGAAAAAGTGTTTCAATATCTGTGTTTTTCAGGAAAGAAATTATGACATATTTATGAGAGAGATAAGCAGTTTTGTTAAAAGTATAACTAGCCACCCCACATACACGCAGCCAGAAAACTTCATGACACATGAACTAATAAAAGAGCAATGAATACACAGAAGAAATCAAATATTCAAGTCAATGTCTCCAGAGAATATGTTCTATTAAATTTAAACTAGAAAAAAAATATATTTAATCCAAAAGGACATTCAAAAAACAATCAGAAAAACAGTGAGCTTTTCCAGTACTTTAAATCTTGTTATACAGATTGAAGTCTCCAGAAGTTCAAATATGATTTAAAAAAACAAAACACTTATAATATCAGAAATTGTGTTTACCTGCGGTGAAACAATCTGTCTTACTTGGCACTAGAAACCACTAACTACATCAATGATCTAAAAATACTGAGATTTAAATTACAGGAGAGAGGTGTGGGACCAAAACTCTACAGCTTGCAATACATTTGATTTCCACTGTCAAATGGCTATATCATCACATTTTTTTTTGATTGCTGTGCTCGGTAACAGGGTAAACAAAAACATGATTATCAAGCACAACACCAAAATTGCAAAGGAGAATATATTGCGTGAAATTTAAAGAAGAAAAACGTAGGTGGTAGGAATTTACTATTATATATATTAGACACAGCTCAATGCTAAAAATTCTTAAAAGTAAAGATGTATTTCCAAGCTTGAGTTTCAGTCTGGCCTTTAAATGAGACTGTTAAATGTGACTTTCTTTTAAAAGGTTAAAAAAAAAAATAAAAATATTCATAATAATTTAAAAAGGTATCTCTAAGATTTCAGAATTTAAAGAGCACTTTGGAACTTCAGTTGCCCTAAAAATTCTTATTACCTGCTAATGTATATTTCGGTGGCATTCAACTACATAATTCAGTTACTCTTTTTCTTCTCCATCTAAATATTTTATAAAATTCACCTGTGAATTAAGTTTTTTTCACCTTATATACCCATATGTAGAGTCTGACCTTGCCCTTCCAAGAACTGAAACAACCCTCTTATGTAAAACATAAAGTCTGTTTGGTTAATTAGTTCGTCGTATGTTACATTGTTATTTGAGCCTCAGGATTTATTTTGATACCTTCAAGATTTTCAAAGGCTGATGAAAGATGATACAACTATGAGAAAGGGCAAGTCAATAACCACTTCTGTCACTGTAAACCCAGTTCTCCTCAAAACTGTGATCCTTCTTGCAAATCACCCTTCCTAAAGAAAAAGAAAGACCTTATCCTTTGCATCCTTTATTGCAACACGTCAAAGTGCAATGGCAAGAATTGATGCTTTTTTCTTCTAATATTAAAATTTATGTGCCTGACAACTTTAGGCAAAAGAAAATACAAGTACTTTACCATATGCTTTGCTGAATTTATGACACACTCTACAGCAAAACAAATTTCCTGATTAAATACTGACTAAAAAACCTTTATCTGCTGTACAATTTGAGATATTTAGAAGAGGGAAAGAGAATTGCAGTTTCATACAGAAGAATAAAACAAATTATTCTACAAGCATTATTATAAGTGCTACAATATCTCAAAATCACACAATTATGACACCCAGTTTATAAGTATTACTTTCAATAAATAAATAAACAGAAGATTAAACACACCCTCCCCTTCCCTCTCTGCCCCAAATCCCTAGTAAATATGCTCTGTTTCAAAATGGGGTTAAAACACCCAGGGGGGCCTGTTATGTATAGGTGTTGACTATAAGCAATCTCACTAATATTCCAAATTTTAACAGATAACATCAGAAGCAAGTGTAAATAACCCCACATTAGCAATTTTGCTAAAGAACCACTGAACTTTCAATTATGAATGATTTTAAAAAAATCTATACAATTTAGTGAAAATCACTCCATAACAGAAATGAAAAAATCCCCATCTAAAATATCAAAACATTTATCACCATAAGAAATATCTCTTTGTGATTAACTGAGTAACCACCTGACAGTATAAGTTATAACCATATAGTAAAGAAACTTGAGAGGACTTGAAAAACTAATTTTACAATATATATTTGATATTAACTTCAGCTGCTAGGTTAGCTATTTTCCAAAATAATTCAATTAAAGTAGTTGTATCTCTGAGCAACCTTCTCTCTCTTCTCCCTAAAACCTCATACTTCAATTGTCAGCTGATTTTCTGTATGCTGATCAGAATTAACTAGGTTGAAGATTTTTCCTTTTGCTATTGTCTAGGCTTCTATGCTGCACATGTGATTTTTCATTGCTCTTACAGATGAGCACTGGCTTTTATATGCATGTACTATATACACATAATAATCTGGCAAGTTTCATTTTCTTCCCCTAGAAATCCATCTGAAAAAAAAGTTAATAAAACTGTTCCATACATTAAAAATAAAGTATCTAGCAGTAAGTTCAGTTTTGGAATTTACTTTTAATTAGATCCATAGCTGTCTCCAGTCAGAGAACTTGTGGGCACACTATAGGTCGTCCTTTAAATAGAAAAATAACACCTTCAGAAAATATTCATTATTTAGGAGGGACCAAGCACAGGTCCATCCTCAACTCCTGCAACTGCACCTTGCAGTCCAATATGTTAAAGGCTCAACAGCATTCAAAAAGCTAGGTGTGATTCAAGTTAAAATTGGACCACAAAAGCCCTGACCCTCAGAAGCTCCTGCATGCATGGAGACCTGAACCAACTTCCATCTCATTGTTACATCTAAGATATACTTCTTGCATCAGAGAAAAACAAAAAGAATAAACACCCAACAAACAGTAATATTTCTCTCTTCCTTCTACCCCTCTTCTGAACCTTGGCTCTCCTAAAAGAGCTTCTGAGTTAGACAGCCAGCTAATGGAAAACAAATGTACAAGTTCGTGCCTCCATGCTAGTACAGGACCATAAAAAGATTTGGGTTTACTAACAGTAAATTCCATTTTAACCTATAAACAAGCAGTCTTGAAGATGTGGCTATCAGAACTACTCACACAGTACACCTTCCAACACCAATTCAAGATTGTCAGCAGCTGCAAAGCTAACACCTGTGAAGCCATCTAAAGCTGTAAATGTTTTTAAAGCATTTCACTGCGCTTTTAAAGTCTAATTTACCATTTTAACTAGAAATAACAAATTAAATAGACTGCATCCTGTTTGATAAGGGAAATACTTTTTAAACTGTGTTTTATCCAGAATCTTCCACATTTTGACAGAAGCTGCTTGGAGCTACAATAATACGGGAAGCAAATCCACCAAAATGAGGTAAGGATGTTTAGGGAGAAAGCCAAATCTCGACTAAAAATGTAAAACACCTACCATGATTCTAATCAGAACACAGAATAGAAAATAACAATAAATATAAAGACAGTTAAACATTCATAAACCTCCAGGGACAGGTGGACACCAAAATATCAGAGACCCTTACAAAAATTCCAGTTTCTCATGATAACAGGATAAAACCAAACAGAATTTCTGCACTTGAACTCCAATTATAGGAAGTTAAACAAAATCATTGGAAATGCAATACCCTGCTGTTGATTATAAACAATCCTGCTGCTCCATGCAAACTCCTCTTGACTTAAATGGGAGCCATAAGAGGAGGAGGATGGACGAGGAGGAAAACCTGAAGAATGACAGTAATGTTGACACCTAAAATGAAGCTATCTTCTTAAACTAAACAGAAATAATCAGACTCTCACAAGGCCAGTCTCAGGTCAATCTTTCTGGTCCTGCAAGTTACATATGAAGCCTTCATTGTCTGATAGCTAAAACATTCAAACATTAGAACCAAATCAAACAGATTAAAAGACTGAAAATAGACTAAAAGTTGACCACAGCTCAGGAGTTCTAAAACTGGGCTAGTGAATAGAACTAGACTTGCTGTGCTGCCATAACAGTTTGCAGAGCTTAGCTTCAGCAATCACTGTGAGTTCACTTCTGCTCAGGTCAGGGCTTAAGTAACATTCCTGATATCTACATGGTGCAGCCTTGGCACAGAACTGTGAATTGTACGGCAGTACAAAAACCAAAGGCTTGCTAGATTGCAAAATTATATGATACCTACGAGTCAGCAGAATACAAATGCAATTTAAGTATCCTTTTTGTTGTCTGTAAGCCAAGGAAGTAATATTTCAACCTATTTTTCTAAAACATTTACGAAGATCATTTAAAGGAATGTACTGAGATGCAACGTAGCTGTAATGGAGCTCACTGTTTAGCCTTCTCATTTCACTGCATACTGTAATTTATTTCTTCTTGTAACAGTTTTCATTAAATAAAGGAGAAGGACTGGTTGCTATGCATTTTTCACAGGGATATCAGGATGGCATTCATGACCTGATTTTTATCACCAGTGGGCAGGGAAAAAAATTTTCATGCAAAAGGACAAAAAAATACATTAATATTACATTTCAAAAGATATTTTCAAAACACAGAAGTCAAGATTTTCAAAGTGATGGCTCCTACAGAATACACAGTGTGTCATAAGAAATATTCTGTATTGCTATAATCTATGTTTTATGCAATTTATCCAAGTTATTATAGTTGTGGGAACCATAAGTAGCTATCCTGACAATTTCATTCTCAACTGCAATGATGCACTAATGGAGTTTTGGTACTTTATTTCCCTGTTTGTTACAAAAAGGAGGGAGGAAAAGAAAGAGAGGAAAAGACAGAAGGAAAGAGCACAAGAAAAAGGAGGAAGAATATTGTCATTTCTTTGTGTTCTAATTATTTAAGTCCGTGGTGAAGGTGATATTTAAAAATGGTCGAAAGCATGGAGTATTAGGAAAACCTGTGCTTTCACTAATCCACTTTTAACACAGCACACAGGCAAACCTATTATCCCTGGAAATGGATTACGCTGCTGTGAGCAGTAAGAACACCACCATTAGATGTCCCTTTCTGTGGTCCCAGTAACAAATGCAGCCAGCCAAGAAAAGGCCAATGTCTCTTGGACAACTGAAAGACCTTACATTTTTCCATTAACAGTACCCAGATCTTCTCTAGTCAGAAGGAAATTCTTCAGTCTACAATATGATCCCAAAAAAAATTGTAAGTGACAATGGAGTCTGAAGATGGACAAGACCTGCGCATGGCCAGGAGCTGGGATCAATGATCCTTGTGAGTCCCTTCTAACACAGCTTATTCTGTGATTCTGTGAAATTCAATACAAAGGGAAGCCATGCTCCCTCTTTCTTTATCCCAAAGATGTCTGTGGCCTAACTCACCTTCCTAAAACATACAAAACCACATTATCTTGTAATTCTTACAACATTTTCTGCTCTGTGTTTTATTTAGTTTGCATGTTTATTACTTTCGCATTCCCATTTCATCTTCTTGATACAGAGAAAGCCTGAGAAACTAACAACAGTTAAACCAGTAGGACCAGGCCAACCCTTTAAGTACTATTACAACTCTAAATACTAATCATTGTAACTTCTAGCTTTGGAGATCATTCTCATAAAAAAGCAAGCGAACCCCCCAAACCCACCTCCTCCTACACACTTCTTGTTCAAAGAGATTTGTATTTACATCTTTAATTTTTTCCTCCAATTCTAAATTTCTCACCCATTTAGAGACAGAGCAATTATTAAAGAGCAAAAAAATTCTTGCCCCTGGACAAGTCTTTCTTTGCTTGTTTTCTCCTGTAAAAGTATCCAAACACACTATTGCTCCTGAAAATTCGAATTTCAAAGCCAGACGAGGATAAAATAATCCTGATTTTCTTTGAGAAGTGTATTTGAAGAACAAGGAATAGAGAAAGAGTTTACTGCTCCTTCATTTTTTCTTTCCTTAATCTGCCTTTTTTCAATCCTTATCTGAAACACTACCATTTTAAAGGCAGAAAAATTTTAGCCTGCTTCTAGTTTGACAGGAATAAAAAATCTGAGGCTGTTTACATTTGTATGCAACTGCAGCCAAAGACAGGTGCAAACACTGCCAACCATAATTGCTCACATATTATCTTATGCTTAATGTTGATTTTTTTGTTGTTCAACCAAAGGTTACAATTTGAAAGATTAATGGTCTCCTAAATGGTATTATCTGATAGAACTGCCCAAATTTCAACTGCTAGGTTCAACAAAGGGTTTTTCTTGTTTCTTGGAAATCTTCCTTCTGGGAAACATTAAGATTTCACAAAATCAAAATACCAAGGCACCAACAGAATAGAAAAATACTGAGATAGACAAGCAGCCGCCAGCATTCATACTGGTGGATTGGCAACTCAGAATGGAAACAATGGGGCAGGACTTGTTTGAGTGCCAGCTCAGTGAAACCTGCTCCAGTCATCCCGTTCCACAAAAAACACCATCTCCCTGGAACATACATCCTTTGACTAATAAAACTTCTACTTCTAGAAAAGCAACATGTCCCAAAATATTTCTACTTAACCAAAAATATTTACAAAATCAAACTTCATTCATTGCAAGAGGCTTGTCACAAATTCTATAAACTCAAAGAAAGAATTGTTGTAGCAGAAGAAAGTCAATGATGGATCTTTTCAACAATAGCTTTAAAACCAACATTGAAAGAGAAGCCCAACATTTGTAAGTATTCTGTCTGCTGTGTGCAATTCTGCTCTACACTCTTTCAAGTTGTTGAGATAAGAAGGTCACAAATAAAATTTCCACACGTTACTAGGACTGGCCTGATTCTTGGCTATCTTGTCTACCCAAAAATTTTTCATCTCTCATGTTCTTGCTACAATCAGAGCATGAAAAGATTATTACTGTTTTGAAGGCTCTGGCATATAGGTATTTTTATACTTAGGACAGCCTAAGAAATGATGTTGACATTCCAGTACATTGCACATGCATAAACAGGACACATTAATTTGCTGTTTACATGGCTGCCTAAAAACACTTATAATATAGAGAACTAAGAGTACTGGTAAGAATACTAAGCAGTATTAAAACAAAAGCCAGGAAAGAAAACAAAAAGCAAAACAGGCATTTGAAAGGTATTCTTAATCCTGTAACTTTTCAAAAACCAATGAACTATGTTTAGGTTTATCAATATCATAACAAAGGTATCGATATCCTAATAACCGTATCAAACTGAAGGCATGCATTCAGTGGGTAATACTTTCTCACTCACTGTTAGGAAGAATGTGACTTACATTCTTGAAATACTAAAACCCTGATGATACAAAGGCATGTCTCCCGTGCTCTGTTTGGCTGCATGAATGTGGATCTCTGCCTGTTTCCTAATCTGCCTCCCACCTATGCCTGTTCAATGTAAAGGATCCTTTTTTTTAGTGTTTGGGACTATGAAGGGAATAGTTGCATCTTGGTATAAACCCTAAGCACAACTGCAAAATATAACTCTTAGGGGTATTTTATAAGGGAGGCTAGAATCAGTATTTTAAGACTCTTTGTAACACTTGTTTTCCTCCTCAAGAGGCTTTTCAGCATAAAAAACTTGTGAACCATGAAGTCAAAGAGCAAGGATAATTAAAAGAGTCAGTTCCCCTGTTTTTGGTGAGTATCACCACCAGCATCATAACAAAAAATAGGCTAATCCCTGGAAAATGACAATACATTTGGCTGTCCAAGCATTGTTCATAGAGCACTGCAAAATAACTTGCACTTCACTGGCAAAGAACAAGCTGCTAGAAGACTTCCTCTAGAGAATATGCTTTTCCTTCTATTCATTATCAACATGCCTCATTATTATCCTCTGAGCTGTAAAAAAAGACACCCCAAGTGTTTAACTCCCGGATAGTCGCTTTTTTGGGGATTGCCAAGGGTTAACCTGCAATAGGAGAAACCTGTCTCAATTTCAGTGGGAGTAATTTCCTCCATATGCGAACATTTAGCATCTTGTAACACTTGATTCAAATATCAGACTGCACTGACTCCTTGCTACAGTAGAATTAACAGTATTCTGGCTGAAGCTGTGATTGGCAAAGCTACTCATACAACCCTCCCACTCCATAGTTCTGTGTGGCTGTGGGTTATAATTCCACCCAGGTATTACACACATTGCATTAGGGCCCTCAAGATTAGCTTACCTCCTTCTATTCTGAAAATGCTCTGCCTTCTTCTACTGAAATCAAAGCTCTTCTCATTTAAATACAAATACTGAAGGTTTTGCATGAGTGACCTGATAAAACTAACCAAAATACGACAAAGCATTTTAACAACTTTGTTGAGTTCTGTCAAAGTAAAAATGTCTGCATAATTGTCTGTTACATCCACTTCTTCAGTTTTTATAATCCCTTTTGAAAAAGGCTTGTTGACTTCGTATGGTAAATAGTTGTATCAGTCCAAGCATGTGAACCCGTACAAGAGCAAATTTCAAATACTTAGTTGGAATCTCCAGCAATTCACAACAGGGAGGAGGGGAAAAAAAAAAAAGAAAAAGAGAGCGAAAAGAATTACACAGTAATACAGACCTTGAGGTCTGAAGGGATAATTTAAGTACATTAAATTTATTTCTGTATCAAGAGACACAAAATAAAACTTCTTTCAATGGTCTTTAGTTCTTCTGCCAAGCACTTCTCTGAGCATTTTCCAAACTCAAAATCACCTCCCAGGAGAGTATCTCAGGTTGGAGCTTTCTTTCATTATTTCTGGGTTTGCTTCTATATTATAGTATATAGATTCCAGATGTGAACTTGGGATGGTAAAAAACCTTACAACCACCACATTTTTGTTTTCTTGGTCCTTTAGGAGATTCTATAAGAACTGAATGGAGTCAATTAGTTTTTCATCTATATACTGTCTCTTTGGGATGCCTGATCACAAGGATGTACCATAAAACTTACAGATCTCTTTCTCTCCCAAAATTTGGATGCTTCTAACTATACTAGCTTTGTGAAATCACTGAATGTTTCCAAAATAACCTGATGGTGCCCTTCTTTTTAAATGAAAAGTGGTATTTCAACACTCAATTTTTTGGGTGTTTATTTTCTTTTTTTTTTTTGTAAACACCAGTATTACATGTGTACAATTGGTGTGCACACATAGATTTTAAGAAACAGAAATGCTATTAGTTTACTTGGTCAAATTTAATCTAATAATTTTTATGGTTTCCTTCTCTCTTTATTTTACTACTCAGAGTGCAAAAATTTTATTGCAGGAAAGTACAGCGAAGCTTCCTTGTGTAAACGTAGTTGAGAATCCATACAAGAAACCTGCGTACAAGTAAAACAAGGAAAAACAACATTTTATTTTTGCTTAGACTGCTGTTGCATCTATTTTCATATGGTTTTGTGGAAGCTAAGGTCAGCTGAGTATCATTCTACTGTGGGGCAAATGGGTAGTGACATCCTCTAAGCACTGACAAACACATGTAATTTAACACTTAAACATTCAAAACTCTTGTTTAAAGAGTGTTTTTTGCAGCATGAAGTCCCAAAGAAACAGTTGTTCTGAGTGTTTATGCTTCTGACACACTATATGTATAAATGTATGAATGCGCATTTACTTTTAATTGCTCGGCCAATGGATATATATTTTTGTCAGACAATCAGAAATCCAACGCAACAGTCTGTAGCTTCACCATAGTAGGAAAAAATTGTCTTTCAGCTCTTCTGGCTGACATAATAGGTTTTAACAGAAATTCTTCTCTCACAAAGAACAAACTAATGCTAAATACATTAATGTTTTACTGCTGCCACAGACATATTTTATTAACAAATGAAGCTTTAAAATTTATGCCTCTAGCCAATCTGTTTTTTCAGAATTCAAAATGCATTACACATTTTTGACAACATAAGAAACTACTTAAGATGTGAACAAAGAACTCTGTATAACCAGAAAGTTGCTCTTGTGCAGACAGGGAAGACAGAACAGGGATAGGGATGTTCCCTGGTTCACAGAGGTATGACAAATGGGTAATCTCATGATATAAAAAGTATCACAAAATTCAAAGAGACTCAGGAACAGGGCATTACTAAAAACAAGAGAGACTGGCTGGAGCTAGCTGCAGCTAGAAGAAACCATAAAGTTTCCAGTAGTATGAGAAAATTTGGAGATCAGAGAAGCACAATGCTCCAGGGCAACTGGAAAAAAAAAAAAAGGAAAACTGCTGTTTTAAATTAAACCCTTCCTTTATGCTGAGCACAAAATTGGAAAAACAATTAACACTCTTGTCCCAGCCATTCATCCATAGCTGGTACCTCCTTGGACAGGCAGTGAAATGGGATGCAAACTCTGGGAGAAAGTAGGGTACCTGTGTAAAAGTACTCCTTATAATGAACATAGAGCAGCACTGAGAAAGACTGTACAAAAGCCTGAAACTTACGACATGGAGCAGTTATAGAGAAACTTTAGTAAGGAGAAAGTAAAATCAAATTTCTATCTAAAAGCCACTGATTTAAGCAAAAGCTACATGTACAAGTCAGTAACATGAAAAACTGGTTGTCTCAGTCGCAAACTTCAGTGATGCCCAGGCAACATCCAAGAGTGAAACTGTGATGCCATAGCGGAAGCCAGTGGAAGGTTTAAAGGCAAAAGCCAGGACATCTCATGTATACAGAGCCCAGCAAACCAAACAACACCTGGTTTTAAGTCACTTCTGCATTCCAGCCTCCTAAAAACCGTGTCAACTGAAAAATAATATCTTCTAATGCAAAGTAGTAGTTTCAAAATAAAAGCTATGAAGTGCACAAACTGATGCAGAAGGCAATTAAATTCTTATACCTGCCTACATAACCATTACAGTATACATTTCCATGATATTCTGAAAAAGCTGTTGCAAAAAATATTTACATTCCAAAAAAAAACCCATATAAATAAAGACTCCAATTTCAATACTGGTTATTGTAGAATCACAGCTGTATCAGAACAGCCAGTGGTTTTTAAAAATCGAATGGAATTTAGCATAGGGGATTATAAATTACTATTGGTTACTACAAGGGGATGACTTTTTAGTCATCATTTTCTACACAAAATAAAACCAAAGGCACCAGAGGGGGATTCACAGGCCTAGAACAAAACAGGTTATGTATATTTTTTAAATTTTTAAACAACTTCCCCCTCAAAATGTTCTACTGAACTTTCACCTGCAAAATAAAAAGTTGNTTTTTTTTTTTAAAATCTATCCTGGCTAGAGCTAACTCTGAATATATGCTCTATAGAAGCACATATTTCTAGACTTAAAACACAAAACAAACCAGCTGAAACAAATCTATTAATTCTTTCAAGCTCTGTCTTAAGTACTAAAACTCTTAAATTTTCACATGGTTGAGACTTTACTTTTCAAATTGTATTTATTTGTACCTGTTTAAATTCTTCAACTTATCACCTGCTGAAACAGAAACATGCTATCACATTATTTGTCTGGAAAAGAACCACTAAGTCTGTAACACCCAACAGTGACAGCAGAGAGTAACTGCAGCCAAAGGAAAGTGAGGGTCTTCAAATGTTCTGCAGATTGCAGGACTGCACACAGATAACTGTGACTGAGCTAACTTGTGAAGGTATCATAACTTGATTGTATATGCCAATATAAACCCAACAGATACAAAAGTGAATATTCCTATTGTATCTCTATAATAAAAAGCTCTAAAATGCCATATCTAATTAATGGTGGGAAAAAAAACACATTCAAAGGAATATAAGTACAAAAAGTGAGTAGTTCCTTCCAGATGAAGACACTGAGGAATACAGAGGTTAAATAAGCAATAAAGCTGGTCAAAACAAGAGCTAGATGGGTAATCAGCACCCCCTTTTTCAGCTATATGGCCATCATTGTCCAGCACCTTCCATTTTCCTGCGCCCTCTTTGAAACAGACACTTCTGTGGCAGGCAGTGAATGCTTGTGCATCACAGTGAGCCACTAACAAAACTGAAGGATATTTAAAAAAATTATTTTGGCTACATACATAAAGATGCAGGGCACATAATAAGAAACCTTCAGCATCAGCATTTTTAACAAGAGTAATAACAAGCAGGAAAAACTTTCTATGCTTCTTTCATGTGACCACCTGAAGCATATTAGAATTAACTGCAGCCTCTAGATGAAACTGTTTCAGAAACCACTAGTACAAGACAGGAGAGCAAGACAAATGCTTTTATTTATGCAAAACTCTAGGATCCATTGTGTTACAAATCTAACTAGACTGAAACAGGTCTTAGAAGTAATTTATAATAATGGCTCAGATTCACTACCTCCTAAGAGATATTAACTAAGAAATAAGCAACTTGCAAGCCTGCATCATAAAACTGACCATAAAGATGGGGAAAAACAGGTAACTACATCAGCATCTAAACACTAAAGTGATGGCATTTTAGTTATTTACAACAAATCCAGTATTCAAAGTGGACTGCTATTTTTCACATTTCTTTTACCAGCCCGATTAGCAGTGGCTACACTCCTCAAACCATCTCTTCATGTCTCACTTACAAGGAGGGGAATTTCTCTGGGGTATCCTGAGGCTTGAGTACCTCAGCCACGCCCCCACTGCAGGACATTATGGGGTGTCAATGCAAGCTGAACATGGCAATCAGGAAGGTCAAGCAGCTCAATCTCACTTCAAGTTTGCTTTCATCACCCAACTTAGAATCTGCTCTCAGTGCTTTCCAAAGCCTTGCTGGAACTATCCATTTATACCATGGGATTCTTCTTCACTGCCTACCACATTATACAGCTGCCAGCACACTCTATTTTGGGTCACCATCATTAAAGGTTGGACAGCTCCGTTTTCATTAAGCAGTGCAAATGATGACAAAAGTGTATTTTTTGTTCAAAAGCATGTCCTTTTCTATTGTTTTCTTCATCTTTTCACTCCCCAAATTAATCTTTCTTACAAATTCACAGTGATGAGAGAGGGTCAGTTGCCTATTCTCCTTCCAGAGGAACACCAATGCTTTCTAAAGCTGAATGTGAGGAAGGGATATTCAATGCTGGATTGCTGAACTAAGTTTGGAAGAAAACAAAAAAACCCAAAAATACCACACCCCAGAAAAACTTGAAAACTGGGAATTTTCATTGTTCTCATATCTTTCTCCAACTTACTGTCTCATGGCAGACCACTCTCCTCTTCTGAGAAAAGTAAAAGCTTCATGCTACTCACTCACAATATCCTCGTTTATCTGCTTTTCCTATTGGAAAATGTATTTTTGGGGAAAGCTGCTGTTTTTTGTGAGGACATGAGTATGCCATGCAACCTGTCAACTTATACTATCTGTAGCACTTAGATTTGTAGCTATCCCCAATATCAGAAAGATCCCTTTCGAAGATAAATATTATTAAAAGCTTTCACTGAAAAAGAGTAACCCTAAATTATCCAAATAACCTCAGACAGGCATTTTGGAAGTACTGAAAATCTGTCCCTTCCTGAAATAAAACCCAAGAAAATCCCACCAAACATGTCATAGTATTTCAATGACACTACCACAAAATACTTCAAAAGGCAGCAGCCCTGTTTTTCCACTTGGGATTCAGTGAACACATCCTCTCTTGGCAGACTAGTGAGCCAGTTTATATATAAAAGGGCCTCCTTTTGCATCTTGAAATAAACAGGCATTTTATGATCATCACGTCAATCACCCACAGCCCATGCAGGGCTGAGAGGAACACATCTTCAGTGGCCCATAACCAGTGCCAGCCCGTTTCCACATACACACTTTTCTCAGACAGGCATCAGCAGTAGCCCAGTGTCATTCTCCTCATCTTAAGCTTGAGAATTTACTTGTTTTTCCCATTTCTTGCTTTTATAGAAATGCCAGCAAAAAAATAAGTTTTCAACAATAAAGTTCTGCTTCATTGACACCAGTGAGTACAAGAGTGGGGGTGTCTAGACTGCTTGTGTTGCATCTACAGTCAGTGTAAAAAATTTCAACTTAGTTTGCTCAGAAACACAAATGCTAGATCTTGAACTTATGAGTCTATAAAATATGTAGATGCATATTTGGAAGGATCTTCTGCCATACTAGCTCCCTGCTACAGAAACAGGATCCTGCTGCATATTTGTCTGAGTTGCAGCAATAGGGTTTATATGAGCTAATATTTTTATGCCTTTATTTACAAGGCTTAAGATTAGAGTCAATAAAACCGAGAGTCAGTCAACTTAAACTTAGGCTATGTGAATAAAAAAAGTTCCTCTCACTGCATTCCAGGTCTGTGGTATCACAGACATTTGCACTTGTGCTTTTAAAAAACACAAATCATCTCCTTGACAAACAACTGAATTCAAGAATTAAATTACCAGCAAGGACACTGAGAAAAGCATAGGCACCATTATTTGTGGAATAAACAGCTTAACATGACATCCTTCTAAAAAATGGAACGACTCCACACAACAGAATTTTGTGTTTAAATGGCAAGAGATTTCTTCGATTCATGCTACTTGAGAGATAACTGAGTTGACTGTCCAACAGTCTGGAAATTAACCCATTAAAAGAAACAAAAAAATCAGTTCATAACTACCATACATCATCTGTTCAGACTGCTGCCATCATTTCTTTATTAGGTTTCACTTCAGAATGTTACTTTCATAATAAACTGACAGAGTACAGTGAGCAATTAGCGAACTAGGCACAGATTACTGAAAAACAAATAACTGAATCAAATCCATAATTGGCAGCTGAATACAGGCAATTGTCCTGATATATCTCAGTAGCAAGAAAAAAAAAAGATGGGAGAAAATAAATTTCAACTTTCAGATGATGGCAGCATATCATATTCCTTCAAACACAACAGTTAGACATTTCAGCCAACAGTTCTTTTAGCTCTGTCTTTAAAAGGAGTTACCATCTATGCATTTCACAAAAATATATATGGATTATGTATTTAGTATAGGTCCTCAAACATGGGCAGCTAGTTGCCTCAGTTGGTAACAATCTTTACAATCAGTCAGTTTCTTCCAGTTTTGACCAGGATCTGTGGCCATGCCATCATAATAATCAGAGGTACAAGAAGAATATATAACTTTCAGTTTCTGGTGCAGTTATTCAACAAGTGTACAGAAATGAAATATAAAATAATTCTCCATATGTAATGACTCCAGTCAATTTCCCCTTCTTTCATTGTACAATCCAGTCACACAGTAAACTGCATCCAATATAATATTTTAGGTGTTATGGTGCTGACAACATAGACAGAAGTCCATCTGAAAGGCCAGAGAGCCAACACATAAGTATTTGACAACAAAAACACCGTCAAAAGTATTTAGTTTGGGTCATTTCCATTACACTTTATTTTCTAGGCAACAGACAAAAATTTATTGAAAACACTGCTAATCCCAGAAAATCAAAATAATCTAAATAAATGGATGGAGAGTACAGGACACAACATTTCCCAGGAGCATGAAACACACAGACAGTTCTACAGAGCTTACTGAATTTGGAAGAAGGCCCCAAAGGGATACAGACATACCAACAGGAGATCCATATGTGAAGTTCAAAAGCACAGGGTCTTCTGGCTTTCACCACAAAACTTTTTGTTTCATAAATGCAATCAGACCTGTTGGCACTGTCTCCTTAAGAGATACCAGAACAACGTCCAAGAGATCTGGGAAATGGCATACTCTGAGTAATGATAGTATGCTTTATATAACATGTTTATTATAAACTACATATCCAAAAATCTACCAAGAAAGGCTGTTTTAAAACTTGCTGTACTATGTAACTATTAAATCAAAGCTTTCAACTCTTTCAAACAAAGTCAAGTAACTGACATAGAAAAAGGCAAGGAAAAAAAAAGCTGGAGAATGTGAGAAAATAATGAAAACCCTAGAAATGCCACAGGGATCAGTTTAACAAAGTGAAGTTTGCATAAGGGGCACAATTTATAAAAAAGCAAAGGGTCAATATGAAGAACAGCCAGAGAATATATATAGAGCAGAATAGAGACAACTGACGAAAGTGTCAAAACAGCCAAAAAAAGAGGCAGAGACATCCATGCCAGTGACTGCTTAAAATTCATGTACCAAGAAGCTGAACAAGAAAAGAGTTTATATTGGGACTGTGGTGAATTCCTCCAATATTTATATTCCTGCACATTCAGCAAGCTTCAAATTAGGACTATGAACTGATTTTTAGGAAAAACTCTTGTTTATGTTACATCTAGGGATGTAGTAAGTCCCCTGACTTCAGCAGGCTTTACTTCACACACTCAGCTTTGACAAAAGAACATAACATTAGTCCCCCTCCTTATTTTTTATTTTCTCTGCTGAGGTGGCAAAGCTACTTGAAATTATCTCAATTTTTCCATTTTTATAATACAATAGTACTTCAAGTTACTGGTCCCAAAATAAACTATCATAAATCAAGACCAGAGCTCCTGAACTCCTTGTATTAAAATCATCTGTCAGGCAGACATTGAAATTGCTCGTACATGCAGCTGATGTTCTGAGGACCACTGGTATGTTACATCATGTGTCAGTCTCATTCCAACTACTAAGTATGGGTAATAAATGATAGATTCCAGGAGAATATTCAACAATGCACGAGAAATACGTGGGTCACGTATGCTCCTCTTTTGTTATGATCTCAGTCTATGCAAACCTAGCAAACACATTCTCATGCCATAAAATTCTCTCATAATATACCACTAAACTTCTCAGTCTGCTGTAATTTTATAGGTGAGCCAGACTCAGAGCTTACTGGAGTTGCGCTAAAAGTCTTGAAATAATTAGAATTGATTTCATTTTTCCACATATAGAAATTGTGGTGTTTGATCAATAAAAAAGTTTTGTTATGAAGTACCGATATTTTACTGTCACATTTTCTGACATGCTCACCTATTGATGCAGTTTTATTACATATGGATTTGACATGCCTGACAACATTAATAAAGACATGGCACAAGTGTATGTTATTAGAAACAAACACAAACAGGAATGGATGCCAAAAGAATCTACATTTGGCACTTGTTGCCTGGACACTGAGCATAACTGTAGCACAGAAAATAGTTAGCAGCAGTTCTTTGAACACACAGCTCTCTAAGAAATTATTTGTAGAAGAAAAATGGTAATTAGCCTCCATGAGTAAGAATTATGTTCTCTGGTCTACTTCCTGGAAAAAAAACAAAAAAACAACAAAAAACCCTGAGGAGTAACAAACACATCAAAGAAATACATGGGCTTTGAAAGAGGTAGGTGCCTGCCGCATCTTCCTCCCGCATTGCGGAAACCATCACGACAAAAGAACAAGTGGACAGGGTGCCTGCAGAACCACAGCCCCAGGACTATGCCTACAGGATTACCGACAGCAGAACCACAGGCAGCTAAAATGCTGCATCAAGATTTGTGTCTTAATTTGCTCTTTTCTATCAACCCTTCCCAGTTAACAGAAAGCCTTTTATGGAAAGGGCTTACGTGCATAAATCCTTTATGGAAAGGATTTATGTAGTCACAGGGCACATTACACTATTCCAGTAAATACCTGACTAACTTATGAGGTAGTGCCATGCCAAGAGAAGAGGTACCAAGGATAGAAACCAATTTATTTTCATAGAAGAACTGGCTACATACCAGATAATCCAAGATCTTGCATGTCTCCCCAAGAACTCACCCATCCGTTTCTTACACTGACATTAAGCCAAGCTAAGAACGCCCATTTTAGCCCACACTGACGTTGAGCTGTCCTCAGACCTTGGAAACAGATTTGTTATCTTCCTTTCTCTCCTGCCAGATAGGTGGCAGAGAGGAGCAGTTCTGCAGCAGCAAAAATCAGAAGACGGAGACCATTTACAACCCCTGTAACCCCAGATTTAGTGAGATGAGGTGTGATTGCAGAGCAGTCATCATTTTGTCACGATCCTCCATGCAAAGATAGGCATCAAAACACATTTATAAGGAATTTTATTTTTTTTTTTACTCAGAAAACAAATTATACTGAAAAGAGGCTATATATATATATACATATATATTTTTTCTTGGCATTATCCAAAATTCCAGTTACTTAATCTTCAGGGAACATTTCCTGAAAGTTCTACTTCCCTTTGCTGTCCTCCTACTTCTGCTGTCCCTTAATCTGATGTCATATCACAAGCAGTACTACTAGCTACAGTACTAATCATCCACTATGCCCTTACCCCACCACTCCCTTACCTCCCATTTTGAGGGCTACTTTTTGCGGGCAGGTCATTCAAGGACTTCTTTCAAATGCAGTCATTTCCAACAGTACACAGATTAAACAAAATTTGCATTATCCCTCAGTAATAATTCATTGTCTTCCGTATCTAAGAGGATTCTTAGGCTGCTTGCCATAGCTCTTGTCACTAGAGTTCACTCCATTTTGCTGCTCAGTCGCAGAACAGACTGCTACACCATAGCAGAAAAGCATATTGAGACACACAAAGCTAGTAAATACGTTGTTTTCCACCTTACGCTCATTTTTGATGAGTTAAAGCTTCCTCAAAAGTCATACCTGGATCAAACACAGTTTCATTAGCATTCCCAGATGCTAACAGTAGTATGGATTATGAAATACGGCACTTTAAGATGCCCTAAGTCACTCATTAGGCTTTCCTTGTAGATCAAGGTTCAGAATTTCACTTATTTTTTTTTGCTTTGTAGAAGAAAGCTCTGAATTTTTCCTAAAGGAACAAAACCTGAACGCATGAATGTCAGACCTTCTCACTTCAGACTTCATGGTTAATAAAGTACACAAATTATAAAGCTATCAGACATTTCCTGGGCTTACATTAAAACCTGTAGTGAGCCTTTAGAGTGGACCAATTTATTTGATGTGTTTCCCTTAAAGCTTTTATGACACCATAAACATTTCTGACTTTATGACAAATACATTATAATGCATTAAGCAGCCTCATTTAAACTGTTCTAAATGTTATGCCAATGGCAATGTATTTAGAAACAGAATAGTCACTTGAAAATGGAAAAACCTCAAGGTATAGTGTGAACCATCACAATTTATGATTTACTTTTGGGCACTTCAAATAAAGTTCAATAGCACAAACACCCAAAAAGCACAAAGTAGGCATATTCTTCAGAAGAACATCATGCTGTACCTATTTCACATGAGAGCATCAACACCACTGAGGTTTGCTGCCCAGTAAAACTTCCTATTGAATCAAATATATAGTTGAACACTTCATGCTAATTAATAATAATTTATTATATATAAAACGTTTCTAATCAAAGCAGTTTATCTTCATTGGCTTTATTCTACTGAATAAGAAGCCTTGCCATCTCTCTTTTTGCAGGAACAAATTGTGGTAACTTTCTTCACAGTAAAAAAAGCATTACATCATCAGAAGCTCTGCAGGTCACCAAACCCAAGATGTATGCACTCTGTGAAGAAAAGCAGCACAGTCTGATTGATATTTAATAATGAAAACTTATAAAATGCTTTCTGTATTGAAGGCACAGGAAGACTTCAATTCATGAGGCAATAAAAATACAAATACTGCAACAGGATTCATTACTCACGAAATTATTAGTTGTTCAGGCATGCTTTTGATGACAGAGTTCAAATTCTTGAACATAAAACTGGCTCTGATAATTTTTATGAATCCAGTAAAAATCACTGCTGCATGGCTGTAAAAATTGGGATAAACAGAGGCTTGAAAGGAGGTGATTTGTGTATATTTGCTTTTTATGTTTTAGCATAGACTGCAAACAGAAGAAAAAAAAAACCTTTGAGAAATCAAAAACCAGAGCATTTAATAGTGGGAGAGGAGGTGTGGGAGTATTTGTTGGGGTTTTTCTTAATTGCTATTTTTTTGTCACACCATCCTGCCAACCATTTAAGCTTTCCTTTGACTTGAAGGCATCCAATTTTGGAAAACGCAGTTTTATCAGCTGGAAGTTGTTACTAAGCTTCTAAAATTTTGACACAGGCGCTGTATACACAGCTCATCAATAAAGCATAGTACTGTCCAAGATTAAATCATTAATATGGCAGAAAGCATTAAATTACCAAAACATTTTTATAGGACTTTGCATTTTCATGGTACTACTTTTCGTTATCAGTGACTCTTGGCCTTAAAAGATCAAGACATCTGATCTGTAAGTGTCCCAATTTCCCTGTGAAAATTTTCTTATAAAAATGCACTTCTCACCTTACATACCTCGGCATATGTCATGAGAATGTCTGCCCTAAAAACAGCCTTACATGCTTACTGCCTTTGTACATTGCCAGTAAGTAGAAAGTACTTTAAACCCCCTGCTTCATAAAGCTGCTGGATAGCCAAACCATAAATTTCAAATTCCCAGCTGTGAGTGCCTAACTATGCCTTCTGCATTTTAGCTTAGTCATGATATATGACATTATCGCTTTCACACTTAGCATCTTCCTTCAGCACTACGTGAAAAAATGATTTAGTATTTCTCTTGACCATGTTTACCATAGCTGCAATTAGTTCATTTAAACAGTCATCATGAACTCACTCCTGTAAGATGCAATTTCGCTTGCTTTTTTTTTTTATGTATTTCTCTCTGTATTTAGTCTGCTTTTTCCTCCCAGTAATAGGGAATTTACAAGTAACAGCAAGGGAAAAAAGGACAAAAAAAAGAGATGCATCATTTTCATATAACAGCTCATTACTTATTTAGGACTCTAGAACAATCAAGCACAGTTTAAAGATCCCACCATGTGACTAAGAAATTGTACATTTGAATGACAGAAGACCTTTTCCATAACAACTTTTTCCAAGGAACCAAAAAGAAGCATATTGATGGCTGACTACCTGAAAGCCTGGAAATTACAACATTGAAAAAGGAAGAAGTCATAAATACCCGCAACATTGCTACCAAGCGGAAGAGGGCAGCTGTGGCAGGACATTACGGAAGTGTTTGCTTGGGGTATTTTCCCTAAAGGTGACCGAGAGCTCCAGTGCTCTCCACCTGGAATCAATCTATGTCACAAATTAGGCGTTAATACAGATTATGTGCTCTCATAGGCTAAGGAAATTGAATTTACCCATCACCCAGCTTGCCTACTGCAAAACCAATACATGAAAAATATGAAGCCTAAAACTAGAGTCATTTCAAAGATCTAAGCAGCTGTAAAGCTCTACAACTAAGCAGTCTGGACCTTCAGTGACAAAAGATGACTTGGCAAGAATCCATCACAGATGGATGTTATTTACAAAAAAAAAAAAAAACTCGTTTCAATTAAAACTGAAATTATTGTAGTTTTATGATTTGATGTCTTTTTCATTTCTCTAATAAACCGTGTGTCTGTGTGTATATTCTGCTGCATTCTCATACAAGCCATAGTGGCTTTTGCTCTGATTTGGGTTTATGCCTCCTTCTTAAGAAAGACGCTCAAAAAAATATATTCTGTCCACAAAGAGTAAGCAGTATGTCTACATAAACTTACAGGCAGGTTTAATTTATTTAAAAAAAATAAAAAAAAACTCAGAGATGAGTCATTATTTGCACTTGTTCTGAAGTTACTTTCTTGTTAGAAGGGTTTATCATTAAATTACTATACAAAAAATACTTTGATAGTTACCAACATGTAAACTTATTTACATCTACATGTTTCTGAAAGTCAGTATTTCACGTATCAAGTGGAAAAATTAGAAAACAAAATAAACACCAGCAATTAATCAGGGAAGCTTATAATCCAGGGGTGACCCAGTTACAAGCCTGCAGACCAGAACAGGTCTCACTTGATGACTGTCAAAAACTAGATGGTTTGCATAATTTATCTGCAATTCAATTTACCCAGCCTTTATTAGGGAAAATCTAACTTACCTGGATTGCAGTTTGTCATCAAAATAGAATGTGTCTTAGAAATGCATGTTACCACACAGATATTCATACACAGTATTTTATATCTTCAAAACCAAGTGCTCTCCATTGGAATGTACAGCCTTTGCCATGTATTACTTGTTTGATGAATGTTTCAATCTTCTAGAAGAAAAAGGGACCCATTTGCTTGACTTACTACCTGCTAAGAACATTAATACAGAACTTCAAATCTAACAAATTAATAAGCAGGGGACAAATGGATTTTGCAAGTTTATTGCATGGTAGTTACATCTCAACTGGCCAATCTTTAATGATATTTTTGAAAAGAGATTACTTAACACGAATAGCATTTCCTTTAAATAATCATGTAGCTTACAAACCATCTTTAAAACTTATGAAGGAAATTAAGCACAATGAATCAAGCTACTCATTTTTGAGTAGTCCCTATAAACAAGGATTTGCCAGTCTTCCAAGATCATTTTCCTACTCTGAAATTAATGCCATCGAAATTGGTAATACCATTCAATGCAAGTTACAGATCTTGTATGTTATAAGAGAGAGATTTTATCATCAGCTGGTGTAAGTCTACACTGTTCTTAAGACCAATGAAACTACATCAGTGTACAGCAGCTGAAAATTTTTCCCAGTGTCTGTCTTTAGCACTGATTAAACCATGGAGCCAATTTTAAAGCTCCCACTGACAGCAGCAAGACCATTGCCTAGAGGATGTAAGACAGACTGTAAGTAAGCCATCCTAGAATTAGTACATTTTTCTTCCCCCCATTCATTCCAAGTTTAAAGTTAGTTATTCAAAATCATAACCTAGAAGTCAAGAGTGCAGCAGATTTTAAAACTTCTTAGGCTTCTTTTATGTACTCCCTGAAATTCTGTTTAGTAACAGTGATTTCTCAGGCCAAGTCTAGTAACTGTAATCATGCAAATAACCCCAGTAAAGCCCACAGGAAAAGCAGCACCATCAGGAAAACATGATTTGGCCCAGAGTTTTACTCTAACAGAATGAACTTCCAAAGTTAGTTTTGCACTGTTTTCTCCCTCTCTGAGAACTATAATTGCACCTGTGTAAAAAAATCTCTTTGCATTTCCTCTATCACCATTATGTAATTTTTTCTTCACGGGTATGATGTGGTGCAACACTTGCCTGAGCAATCCTCACTTGCACACTTAGCCCAGGAGCAGTCAAAATGACTAGCAATAGCAGAAAGAAATAATTGCTTGAAAAAGGATTTTGCAGGAGGGGTACTGAGCTGTTTCTTAGACCACCATCCTGTAAAACTGCAGACAACAGAGAGAAAGTACAGTTGTTTAACAGAAGACACCTTTAATCGAGGTGAGATTCTCTACACAATTCTAAGTGTGTGAATTCTTTCAAATAGCTAACAAACATATTTCTGACTACGAGTACACTGAATGTAACAGGGCAGTTTTCAAAAGTATCTCCATGCATCTTGCCAAGTGGCATACTCTGTAGTTATCTATAGGTATTTTCCTTTACACTTCACAAGAGATTTACAGCTGCTTGCATTCCATGAGCATTGCATGCAACAATGATTTTTAGTATCAAGTGAATTAACTTTTAACTGCAAGAAATAAAAGCTCAAAACTCCTGCTTCAGGAGGCTACCAATAAGCATATAAATAGAACTAATCATTAAAATTAGTTATCACAACAAAAAGATTAAATACTTAAGATGATACTTCGTGCTACTACACTATAAGATCCTTCACTATTAAAAAAAATTTAGAGTGGCATATACTTCAACTTAAGCATGCCCACATAGAATAAGATTTACCAATAGCACAAAATAATCTATCTAGTTTGCTCCGTGCAACTTTGTAGAAGAATTAAAAAAAAAAAGCATCCTAGACACCACAAAACTCTTCAGCTTAAAATGAGCTAATCAATCACCTTTCTGCACAGCTGCATTTTCTTTCCTTAAAGTAATAGAAATATTTGAGGGATTTCCGTTTTTACCTTTGCATTTTTCCTTTTCCAGTATCCATAACCAATCATCGCTCTGCTCTTCCATTATGCTTCGTACATTGCAGAGTGAGAAGCATCTTCATTAAATAGTATTAAAAATAGAACACACCCGATCTCCCCACCGGAGCATGCTCTGACAGTGCTGATACCACAGCTCTCAAGGTAACCATTCCCAGCTGGGAACTGAGAGGCAAAATCAGTGCGAGATTAGCAATTTGCAAGCCCAATTGTGCACACAAACTTGCCTCGATCCGTGACGAAGACTGCTAAAACAAAATCAGCTTGCAGTTAAATTATGCGACTGAAAATTTGCAGATCAGTTTACAGTACGGTTTTGGTTTGGTTGGGTTTTTTTACCCCCTCCCCATCACCCTCAGCTTCAATTGCTTTGTACTTGCCTAAAATATGCTTATGCCATTTAGAAGAGCGCGCACCGGGCATGCATCTGGCTCAGCATTGCAATGGCAGAGAAGTTGAACAGGTGATGCACAGACACTTGTGTCGCTCTCTAATGCTTTTGTTTCCCCTCCCGGCACATTTAGAGCGATGTCACACGGCGGCGGGATGAGTTTTAAGCAAAACCGCACACACCTGAAAGCGCAGAGACACACCTAGCGCATAAAAATGCAGCCGGAATCTGAGCGTGTCCCCCCGCTGCCTGACACGGTAATGAAGGCAAAATAAATAACAGCAATTAAACAAGGCTGCGCAATGGCTGCGCTGGATGAGCACGTAGGGGTTAGATTTACAAGCGATATCATTTGAGACGCACAGACAAAGTAGGCAGAATACACCAAGCGGAGTAACATGAACTGCTTTTTGTGAAAACAGGACACCTAACAATACAACTGTAACTCCCGAACTGTGATCCTCCTCCACTGCATGCAAAAAGAGATGCTAAGGAAGCATCAAGTAAATCTGTTGCCCTCACATCGCCACCCTTAAGAACAACGCCAGTCCAAGCAGCCCAGGCTTGCCCTCCAGCAAACACGGCTTTGAAAGCTGATCTTGCCATGCTATTCACAAATCAGCGAGTAAAAGTTGAGATTTTCTGAAGTTTGACCCATTTCAGCTAAAATGACAGCGAGGAGGAGGGCGATCTTCCCCCGCAGACCCCCTCCCAGGCGCTCGTCTCCCCCGCCCCAGCCCAGCTCCCGGCCTCCGGCCACCTCACCTCCGCGCCCGACCCCGCCCGCCTCTGCTCCCGCCAGCAGCGCCTCTGGCGATGACCGCCGGGCGGCTGAAACTTTGGGAAGCCGCCGCCCTCCGCGCCGAGCCCTTCCCGCCCTACCTGGCTGTCACCACCGCTACGCTGCCGCTCCGCAGTCCCGTGCGAGGCGCCGGCTCGCGCACCGATAGCATCCTGCCCCGCCACACTACGAGTGACACGCTTTTTTCCTTTTCTTTTCCCTCCCCCTCTATTAAATACCACATCTTAGAGCCGGAATCCTGCAGCCGCTATTAATAATTGCCCATCGCACGCAATAAAAGCAAGCCCCGGTTCCAAACACAGCTCCTGTTTCTGTCTCTCCTCTCCACATGCTCCAGCCGTCTTGACCTCAAAAA
>VZTB01005712.1:969366-980730 GCA_013397245.1 Thryothorus ludovicianus | reverse complement strand
AAAAAAAAAAAAATTAAAAAAAAAAAAAAAAAAGACTGCAGCAGATTTCGGGTAGTAGCAGATGAGCCACTAAAAATGGGGCACATGATCCCCTTCCCCCTCCCCTGCCCAGCATGTCTCTATCTAGAATCTGGCTTGATGATAGTTCCCTCTCAGCCTTGCTGCACACCATCGAGGCAGAGAGAAACAGGCAATTCACCAGTGCACGCGTTTCCAATACAAAAAACTGCTGCTATACATTTAAAACCCAGGCCTCGTTTTACCCAATTGAATACATCCAGGCATTTGTTCTGCGCCCAGCCGAGAAAAGGGCATTTACCTCTTTGCTAGGTGGCTATTAATATGCAGTAAAATTATAGCTGTACAACGCCAAATGTAATTGCCATAGATCATTTAGAGCAGATCCAACAATTCAGCTGCTGGAAATACATGTCTGTGAATAACCATGCATCTGGTACAATGCCCTCTACTACAATAACCTGAAAGGAGACAGAAGTGTCTGGTACTATCTGCAATTAGTAATCCTATGGATGAAAAATAAACAGTCAATAAGTACAAAGCAGCAAGGTCCTATGAAATATAGAGAGCATTTCTGTCTATGGTGATACAAATAACCCAACTCCCACAGACAGACAATTCTTATTTAAAATACACAGTTAAAATACACAGTTAAAAATGCACTCCTTTCATGATGTGCTTTCAGAAAGCCCTAGTTAGAGAAGACAGTTTGCCATGGTTAATTAATGTAGCAGAACTTGCATGGCAGTAAATATGGACAAATATACAGAAGGCCAGGGAGAGTTGCTGGGAAATGTTTGCTTTAGTAGGTATTATCCTTGCACCCCTGGAACCCCTTTTTCCCCTCAGAAGAAAACACCTACTTTTACTGGGGACTGCTGAATGGAATCAGACTGCAAGAATACAGTGAGTGATGAGCCACAACAGGGTGTGCATTATCCACTCTTGGTGCACGCTTCAAGTAATCAGAGGCATTCAGCCAGGCACACCAAAACCTGTTCTGCTAATGCATCTCCTGATGTAGTTTCCTCCTAGGACAGTCATGTGTGGCTCCATCTACTTCTAATTTCATTCTTTAATATATTCCCACACTGTGCTACAGGTTCCACCTGAAAGCAAAAGACCAGCAGAAAGGCTATAAATGACACTTGTGTGCTACGCCTGGTGACTGGGCAGGGACCAGTTCTTTGCTTTTTGCCATTTGATGTTGCAGCCATCTCAACAATGGATCAAAGTTAATTTTCCAAGATGGTCATCACAACTATTCTGAGCAGTGAAATGGAGAGGGCCTCACCTGGCTGCTGCCCATCATTCTTTTACTCCCAAAGAAGGGAGAGAATGCACACCGCACCAGGACACAAAAGCAGTACTCACTCATGCCTTCACTAAATGCCTTGCAACTCACCTCCAGAAGGGAAGGAGATGAGAGTAGTGAATGTTTTGGAATCTTGCTCCAGTCACTAGATACAACGCACGTCTAAAACAGCCACGTGTCCACACTGTTGAGATACTGGAGTGTCTTCAGAGTGGGAAGAGCCAAAACTATATGTCAGATCTGTAAGAAGACAAAAATTAATCAAAGCTGTAGTCTGGATGTTCATTCCACCCTCTCCTATGAGGCTGGATGTGCCTGGAGCAAGTTACCAAATGCTAAAAGATGCCAGCTACAGCAACACCTGTGGAAATAATCAGGAAAAAAACCAAAACTACAGTATCACTCCAGTATCACGTAACGTAGTTTTTCAACTCAGAACGTTGAGTAGCATCAAACAGAGCATGTGCAAATAAGTAAAATTGCCTTCCTTTTTTAAGAAATCACCTCAAACCTTCTCAGTAAAATACTCATCTGACAGAAAATGCAGCATACATCCCTTTCTTCAGGACTTTTCTTTGTAGGAAGAAAAATCACAATCATTACATGGTCATAATATTGAAGAGATGGCAAACCACAGCAATGATTTGCTGCTGCCTGTCCTGATCTGTAAACATAGACAGAGATAATTGTCCATTTAATCTTTAATCTTGATCAACTCTTCAGACTTCTGACACTGTTTTCCGTCTGTTACGTGACCAAATTTCAAGGGTAATGGGGAAAAAAAAAAGACACAAGGCCTATTTCACCAAGTACCTTCTTGAGCAAACATCTAAATAATTAACCAGCAACACATGCTTTGTAGGAATCTGGTATTGTTAAATGCCCTTGTGCAGTAGAACCAACATATGGAGGCGAAGCACATGTGGACTATATGTACCCAAAGTTCCTACAGACAACACCAAATGCCTCAGTTCAAGGTATTTCCAAAGCATGACAACAGATTATATTACTTGCTCACTGCAAGCATATTTCCTAGCTATGATATCTCAATTTCACGTAGAAATCAAGAAAACCTTATTGGGCTCTCAAAACCTGGTATCAGACTGGAAGTATGAGATGTCAGAAAAATATACAGAGCTTCTTAGAGTTCTACAATCACAGACTCCTGTGAGAGAAGGCACATAGTGTTACTAAATACATTAATAAATTCTTGCACAACTGGTTGCACATTTCTGCTGCTTCTAGTACTTTCTCACTGAAAAAAAACTCTAACATATAAAGTCTGTTTTGTTTTGGAGTTATGGAATTATTCAGTTTGAGGCACAACAGTATAATAAGCTATCTGTTGATGTATTTTATCATAATCTTATGAAAGACGTCAGTTTTAGGGGTTTTTATTTATTTTTAAACTTTTTTCCACTTTTATGTCCTGCAAGTTACAAACAGATTAATCATGCAAAATTTGCAGATGGACTTAAAAGTACCGTGCGTCTGTTTAAAATGGCAGTTCACAATATGTAAATATAGCCAAATTGCTCCGGTTTAAAATACTTCTCAGGAAGAGCTGAAATATTTTTCCAGCTACAAAGAAAATCTCAAGTAAAGGAAAATTACCCAAGCAATTTATGTAAAGCATGTACTGGTAGCTCAGAATAGCCAAAAAATTGAAGCTTTATGCTCTTCCCAATGATCGCAGTGGGAATTTTGCAATGGATTTCATTAGGATTAAGATCAGGTACCTAAATCTCAGATTTTTTCCTTTGGAGAAAGATCAATGAACAACCCTTTAAAAATATAATCTGTGGCTAGAGGGGCTGAGGCAGCTTTTTTTTCTCCACTGAAAGAAAGAATCATTTCTTTGTATTTGACATTTCAAATCCCCTCTTAGTTTCTTTTAGAAATTCCAACGTGTTTGATGTGCCATATCTGTGTGTCTTGAAAAGGATATTACAGTGTGGAGTTCCTCACCCCACACAAAAAGAAAGTTGCCTGATCCCCCCTAAGACTGGAAACTGTAGCTCCTGCTGCACTGGTTAGCTGTGACATTCAGAAGAAGATGAGCAGGAATTTGGCTTTGACAGCTAGCACTTGTGCACATTGCCTCTCGTGTTGTAGCCTTTTCTTCAATTTATGCTTACAGGCAGGAGGACTAGTGAACTTTCAGGTCACAGTGTAGGAGGGGCAGTGGCCTATTTCATGGGCTGATGAGTGGCTGGCAGCTCAAAAAAGGGTGTTCTAAAGTAATCCAGCAACCAAAGAGAGGGCTTATCCTGGTATTCTGACTCAGTTACATTCCTAACAGAATTGAACGAGCTGTGGCAGCGTGAGATACTCAGGTGGTGGGCAGCTGTTGGTTGCACTGGACAGAAACACATCTCTGATATAGAAACAGCATAGTAGTATTTTTTATAATAAGTATGTGTAGCATGCACAATAGGGCAAAGCTACAAAACATGCAGTGCTGAGTAAGATGAAGAGTAGTAAGAAGAGAATCAGCTAGAGTGTTGTGAGCTGTGGTGTTAGAATGGGCCAGAGAGAAAATGGTGAGAAAAAAAGTCCCAGGCAGGGAATGCAGTGAGTTGGTTATCTTGAGATCTGTGATTCATTGTAGAGAATGTGCTCTACCTGCACATATTAGAGTACTGTAGGGAAGAAACCAGGCAGAGTAAATTCCAAACCCTTTCAATAGGATTTATGAGCTTTAATAATCCAATGGCTCAGGGTCACCTAAGAGCCTGGGACCTGCTTGGCTCACAAATACGAGTGGCTCTAATGAGACATATGACAAACACAGCATCTGCCAGAGAGCAGTTGCTGCCCTTGGAGCCACAAGAGTCACAAACAACTTCAACTGGCACAAAGCAGCTACCCATGAAGATCTTACCAAGAAAAGTCTTTATTGCCACCCGTTGTTTAAGCAAAGTTTAAAAACATGGGTTACCTCCCATCACACCTGGCCAGCAATCTTTGGTGACAATTTTCAGCTACCTCAATAAGATGAGGGTAATACAGGCTTTCAACACAGGTATACGGTGTCTTTCTCACTGCTAAAACATTAGAGACCAACATCTGCCCTTAAGTGTCCTGGAAGAAGTAAAGCCAAGGGACCAGGGAACTTAATGGGCAAGCAATAACAATAATAACAGAGAAGGGAAAAGAGACAAACAATTTTGACAGGAATCCCCTCTTACCTTACAGAAATCCTGCCAGAGCAATATTAAGAATAGCAGTAAAACATGCTTATGGAGTTATAGGCTTGGCTTAACTCTCAAAACCATGTGTGTTTAAGAGAAGACCATCACCCCAGCTGTAGATTTGATACTATATGAAAACATAGAGAATGAAGTTGGCAAATGATATGGAGTTGAAAAAGGAAGGTTTTCTGGGCCAATCAGCCTGTGTATCTCTGAGTACTCACTAACATCAACTTCTCCATTTGAAATTCCCCTGAACTTGGTGCCCTCTTAACCTTTGCTTCTAGAAGCTCTAGACTTCTCTGAAATCCATGTTTTAAATGTAAGAGTTTAACAGAAGGCTGCAAATTTACATGAGGCCTGGACCTACCTTGCAGGTATTTTTCACAGGTAACTTGATACTACACTACTACATTGAGACTCTTCAACCAGATAGCATTTTCAGTTTTCCTTTAAAATTTTTAAGAATATTATTTCTCTTCTCACATCAGAATCTCTAGAAAGAATCCTGTCTGCAGTGTCTGTGTAACCTGGATGTGTGTCTTTCCTGCTGCCATAATGTCTGTGTATCCTGGATGTGTTGGTTTCCTGCTGCCCACCCTACCTCACTGAGTTGTATGCTCTGAGGCTCACTCTGGCCACCTTTATTAACTTGTCCAGTGAGAGAAGCAGCAAACAAACATTGGCCATGAACCTTTTTCAAGAGGAGGTGAGGGTGCCCTCCACAATAGAGTGAGGATAGTAACAGAATTTTCTGGCAGATCAGTTCCCCTCACAATGAATTAAGTACTTGCCTCCTTTAAGGCCACGTTGTGCTTTACATGCACAACTGTGTGCAGATGTGCCAAAGAATAGGAGCAGCCAGAAAAAGCAAACCAAACAAAAAAGCCTAACCAGTGCTAAATCACACTTACCAAAAACAGCCCTTTACAAACTACTGGAGGCAACCTCTTTTCACAGCTGATGTGTCATCACACTGGTTTTGTTCATCCTCAGTAGAAATGACCAGAAAAGGCACCTATGTAACCACAGTTTGATACAGGCAGTGTGACTCTACTTTGAACCATCCTACTCAAAGATCCTAAAAGAAGCAGCAGCCCTACCATAGGCAGAGAATAATTCTTGCTGTGTCATTTAAAAAACCTTTCAAGTTCTGTCCGTGATGAAAAATGTGGCCTTTGTCATACAGCTGGAAGTCTGAGAGGTTTTTTAGGGAGTTAGGGGTTAAATCCTTCTGAGGCAATCACCCTCACCTCTTCACTTTCAGTCATTTGGACCAGTGTTTCTTTTCTTAAAACTGTCAATCAAATATGAGATCAATTAGCATTAGTTTAGCAATTTTAAGTGCTTCATCTTCAACACTTGGAATCAACTTTTTTGTTAGCTACGGGGCAGCAGAAAAGAGACAGTAAAGACTGAATGACTGGTTACATAAAAATTATGTCCTTTTGACACAAAGTGATGGGCGCAGTAGGAAATACCACAACACTGTACTTCACGGACAGAACATCAAGACAGATGCTTAAGCTTCCAGCATTTTTAGGTCTTGGGCCTTTCAGGTCTTGGAGTCTTGAGCATAGTTATTTCTAAGTCACTGCCCTTAAAATAATACTGTTCCCTCAAATTTTCTCCAGCTGTCTTCTTTTTGTTTCGCCTTGCCTTATCCACTAGACATATTTAAATTTTCCTTTGTTTGGAATCTACATTTTTTCACGCCCTAAAATTATAGCCTTTGCAATGTGCAATAACTGTAGAAAGTCCCTTCTTTGAAAGAGCAGTACATGGTACAATTTTAGCATCATATAATTTCCTGCATAATTGTTAAATCATTTTCTTCCTTTTCTCCCTCCCCCTCTCTTTTTCTTTTTTTCTTTTTTTTTTTTAATGTAAAGAAGAGAAAGATTCAAAGTGCATATTCAAGAGAGAGACGAGAGAAAACTTCACTGCCACATAATAACGTGCTACACTGCAACTCACCTTTATTGCAACAGCAGTCTTACATCAGTGGCAAGAATTTCCCTATATATTGCTTCAGCATTGGACACTGTACTCAAACGCACTATTGGTTCACAAATGTAAACCTGCTTGTGTGTTTGTGACATTGTATCCCCAAATATTACATCATAAAAATAATAAAACAAAACTGTTTATAACATTTTCCTGTACACCATCTGGGCCTTGCAAGAAAGCTGACATTATCTGTCAAACTAAAGATAACCGCATTTTCTCTCTTTTGTATCGTTAATGTTTGTCATCGCAAATTTCACTTTAATGCTCCAATTACATTATGACATTCTTAGAAACTGAATGGCACTAATTACTTTCATTATTATTTACACACTTCCTTAATTATAAGGCTCTCCCTCTCATTCACATGTTCTCCCTCATAACACTCGCTCTGATATAAAGCTAATGAATTTTAAACTTTCTATTACATAAAAGCCCATGATTAATTACTCAGCTTCCCAAACTCTTTATGATGCACAATACAGAGCTCTCCTGCAGCGATGCAGGAAAGAAGGGGGGGAAGTGTGGATCTTTTATTCCCTCCTTAGTGAAAGCAAATAGAGAGATAAATAAAGTATCTTTCTCTTTAAAATGGCATATGCAAATTTAATTGAAAACAAATATACATCAAACCGTTCCTCAGGAGAAAGCTAAATATCTCTACATCAGCTGCATGTAGTAAACAGGATAATAATGGCTATTCATATCATCTTTAATTTTTCATGACGAGAATTTTTTAATATAGTTCAAGCAAATGAGAGGGTAGAAGTAAAAATATATGGTTTTTACTTAAGACTTTTAGTATGGTGTGCTGTATCACCAAGATCAACTATTTATGTGGTTTTAATTATTCACAATACTGGATTCCCTCACTGATTAAAAAAAAAGAAAAGACAAAAAAGACCAAGGTTGTACCAGCACCACATCAGTTGAAGGGCAGTTGTGACAAATATAAATTACTGCACTTCAGACTTCCAAAGGTAATACAATAAACCAGAGCCTAGAAGACTTTGAAAGACATTGTGGGGGCACTGAACAGTCTAGCAATGAAATTCAGAGCTCACTAAGTACTGATACAGACTGCAAACTGCACAAGATGTACATGTCTCAATGCCTATGCCACCAACAGAAATTGGATTCCAGCAGCCAAAGGTAAATTTACTGACAGCCACGGGAGAAAGAATGGCTTAGTTAAAAAGAGTGGCAACTCTTACTCCATTTGCTGGCTAGTAAACCTGACCTTAAGATTGGGGGGAACTTGTACATATAAAAAATTTATTTCCTGCCATTCCAAGGAAGCTTCCTTTTATGCCTCTCCCAAGTTATTAAAGCAGGAGTCAGTATTGATGCAAATACATATGAGGAATATAGTTCCTAATGGGATAAAAGCCCATCCTATCATGAATGAATTGATGGATATCCATCTATGAGTGACATATTCATTTAAAGTAAGCATGGGACACCTAGAATGATTAACTTGTCAGAGGCTTTTACCGATGTGTCGTCTTTATACTAACTCCTAATACTGATCTGTTGCAGATAAGAAAATTTGATTTGTTTTAAGAAAAGCCTTTTCCAAATTTGGTTTGTTTTCTTCTTAATACCATATACTTTAAATGTCTAATCAGTTGCAAGTGTCATGGAAAATCCAGGAAACATATTGCATTAAATAATTCCATGGAAGTTCAGTGCAATACAACCATACAATGTAACTTCAGCCTTGTGAAAACTCTGAGAGATGGTAACTATTCTTTGGTCTTTATGGTCCTACACAGAAAATAACCTGAAATTTTCTTGGGGCCTGATCCAAGGTCCACAGTAAGAGTAAGCTATGCGATCATCCTACTATTTTCATTTAAGCTCTAATTTCAAGACTGCTATTCATCAGCAATTTGAATCATGTGGCTCCCTAACATCAGAGAACGTTCTGTGGTTTAAAAACAAAAGCCAAACTCAGATTAATTGAAAATCAGTCCTTCCATTCTCTTTAATGTTATTTTGTTCGCTGTGTATGTTACAAAAAATTATTAGAAGTATATTATAAAGTAAAAATATTAACACTCCTATTATTTCTTTAAATCCATAGCTGGAAGCTGAGCTTTAGAGGGCAGGCAGGCTCCTGGCAGAAATTTAACAAGTATCAGATGTGGAAGAAAGAGACAGATGCAGAAAGAGAGTAGGTCTCATAATAAAATTAGTTTTCTGATTCTAATAAAGTTACTTTGTTTAGCAATCAGAAAAAAAGGCAACTAGTCTGGTTTTAATCAACATGTGATTCAGAAATTCACCATTTTTCCTCAAATATTGTACAGCTGCTCTGTGTAAATAGATAAAATCCTCCTGAAATCTGTTTTTCTCAAGATTCATCTGCTTTCTGTGGCTATTGCAGTTCATCTTCTTTTGCTGACTCTGGGGTCAAGAGCCCTGGATTAAGATATATATAGGCTATGTCTTTTATATTCAAAGCCTCCTGATATTTTGGGCAGAGAATGTGAGGCTGTCACAAAGGGCTGGATTACGATCCTCAGTCACCTTTACATGCCCATAAGGAAATTTCAGAATGGACTCAAAAAGTCTTTGATTGGCATAAGAGATGTCCTTTATGCTCTTGAAAAATTGAACCATTGCCTTAGCTTCTGTTTTATTTGTTGGTGCTTTATATTGCAGATAATTTTCCTTGCATTTTAGTGATTAATGAACCACAGTAGCTGCTAATCTTGATGACTGTTTCCATGCAAAATAGTTTCTGTGTTAGACACCTTCATAGTTTTCCAATGTTATGCAGGAATAGTTGTACTGGAAAGAAAAGAGTTTAGTCCTTGGACTCCTTCATGTACTATTAGTAATTGTAGCTACACAAAAGAAATGAGACATCATAGAGTAAGACACAAGCATAATAAAACAGATAGGCTAATCTTTACACAAAGATATTAAAACAGCTGCATAATGTTCATAATAATGTCAGAATAGGTAAAATTAATCACAACTGTGACTAATGGGACACCTAATTTTACCTATTAAGTGGCACGAGGATTTGCAGTTACAATCTTATGATCCATTCTTAATGCAGACCAGACTTGTAATAAATTTACAGCCCACAGGATCTACCAATTAATATGACAATTAAGATAAATATATTTTAATGGCATATGGCATTATCCTTATGCTGTGTAGCTTTCAACAGTATTTTTGTTGCAATATTTGTGATGAAATTCTAGCTGTTTAAGATAATTAAATGTGTTTATATCACCATATTCTCCCAAAGTTGAATTAGATATAGACCCTCAAGATTTCTTATGAAGAAGAAAAGATTTATTAAACAATTTGAAAGTGAGACAGGCATGGCAAACAGAAATCTTTTTTCTAATCTGTAACTCGGTTACCTGGCCCTGTGATCCACTGCTTATATGAGGATGTGAGGTATGAATCCTTCTTCCCATTTGCCTTTTCTGTCTAAGTCAGGAGAGCTTCACAGCTTACAGAAGTAAGTGACAGAGAGCAAAGTGCTTCAGAAGAGTGGGGTTAGGGCAGAGGGAAAGGCAAGATGCTACTATGAAAGTTAAGTAGTGGTGGTGGGGAGTAATCTCCTGAGGCTTGTTCTTACAATTGATTTTGTTATTGTATGTTGTATAGGATCTCTCTGTGAGCTCACAAAAGATGACCTGTGCATCACCTGAGAAAGCTGCATGTGAAGCAATAACATTAGGCAGAAATCAAGTCTTGAATTCAAATATCAGGGCTCTGATCCTGATTCTACCTTTTAATGAATTGATCATTTTGAGAAATTCAACCCGTATCCTGATGCCTTTGTTTGTACTTCACAGCTGCTTCTTCTGATCTTTCTTCTGGCTATTGTATTTCTGGGGAAAGTACTATCAGTCATGATGAACTTCTGTCATGGCAGTCTGCAAAAATGTAACCTCCTATATCCCAGTCTAAAAGAAGTCTTATTGAAGATGATGGGAGTTTTACATTGATCTTGGCAGCAATCTTGTTTGCCAATAATATCATCTGTATGTATTCTTTTCAAATGTTTTGTATTGATTAACCTTGTTTTTAAAAGCACAAACACTAAATTATTCATTTTGATTTATAAAGTAGTTATAGTAAGTGTTTATCGCCTGGAGAATATTTTCTTACAAATCAAAATACTTAGAAAATAAGCCAAAAAAAAAACCCAACACAACAATTCAGCATTTCTCTGTATTTTAAATGTAATATCTTTTCTATAAACATAAACAAAACAAGCTCTTTCCTGGAATGCCTTAGAAAAGAAATTAGTCCAGCAAGCCAGGAAAGCCAGTGAATGTCATAAAAGACAGTGCCTTTATGGAGAACATGTTACTATCAGATCCCCTGCACTGAAGGCAAAAGCACCTCTGACTGTTCATTGTATGAGTATGTTGAACAAATTGTACTAAATCCACAGCAGTAAAATTAAAAAGTTCACCAACTTTTGCTAGAATTGTACATCACTTGAGGACCTAGATGAATTTTAGATACAGGACAAAACCAAGACAGATCCAGTCATTTGGAAATACTGCAAATCATGCCCGTCTAAGGAGAATAGCACACATAAAAGACGTGAATTTAAAAAAAAATAAAAAAGTGCCACAGTAAAATCTTAACTGCACTTAGGAGCATCTCTCATTGTTTGTACAATAGTTTGTACAGTAAACTGTATTTTCTGTGTAGCGTCTTCCTCCTATTAGGAGCTGGCAGCTTTTAAGCTTGACTGCAAAGATGGGGCAGGTACTCAGCCTTTCATACCTGAGTATCACAGCCAAAAGAGGTATGCTAATTTCCAAAACAGCAGCAGGGGAGTCATAG
>VZTB01005712.1:761438-969352 GCA_013397245.1 Thryothorus ludovicianus | reverse complement strand
TAATTGCAGTGCCTAGCAATTTTTTCAATGGTGAGCATTTGTCCAGTGTTCCCTGTAGGCCTTTTGTCAGCTTCTGTGCACTGTTTATTTTGCTGATACTCCTTAACGCACATGCTGATAGCTGGTAAAGCCATGTATATCTACATATGCATTGGAGAAAATGTTCAGAATTAAAAGCAGACAGTGTTTCAATGCCAGTCTTCTCCAAGACTTTCAGTGAACTCCTGTAAGGAAGGTAGCCAACAGCTGTCTCATGTCTAGAGCAAGATGCCATGCCAGGAGTGTAAGAAAAATTAGATTTTCCAGGGATACAGAACTTCATTCACAAAGTATGATGGTAGCACACCTTCGGGGTCCCCAAGATCCATGATTTATGCTGTTTCCCTCTTCTCCATTACCCTTTACCTCTAAAAAAATAAACTATTTCAGACTTTCTTTGCCCTTCTGTTTCTCCATGTTACTGTTCTGTGTCCCATGCACTCTCCTTTCTCATTTTCCTTTCCCTCTCTCCATATTCATGCCGGAGGGTACATCATGATGAGGTTGGTTCTCTAATCAATCGTCTGACTCATTGCCTTATGGCAGAATATTGCCATGGCTAATGACTAATATGACTGCAGGATTTCCAAATGTCATCTTATAAGATCTTACAGACTGCCTATTAACTATTTTTCAGCCTTGCCAAGATTAGCTGTGTAGCAAAAAAAACCAGAATGATTTAGCATAGTAAACTTATTTCTCAGCAGCTGATTTCTATTTATAGGTATAGCCTAAATAAAACAGTATAGGACAAAGTATTTCTAAAGTGAGAAATGCTCCATTTATGAACAGCTTTTCCTATGATATTGAAAGTGTTTATTTCCACAGTGAGTGACCAAAAATAGTGGTTGAAACATTCTGCTTTTTGGAAGATTGCAATTGATATTTACATTCATGTTATGATTCATTATAAAAAAAGAAATGTGTGAAACTTCTAAGACAAATAGTTAGATGCACTGTGTTTTTTGATTTTTATTTATGCATACAAAATCCTTTTCCCTCCATATTACAATTTTGTGATGAGCTAAGGAATGGAACAGTGCATTTTCTCTCTGCATTCTGAAAATGAAGCTAATGAAGCTAATATTTGTCCTTTCAATTAAATGCAGTTATTCTATAATAGCAAATTAGTTTTATTTTAGATTGACATGAAAACAACACACTTACTTTGAATAAGAAGAATTTTTTAAACTTATAAGAATTACCACAAAAAGCAGTAAGAATGTAGGATATACAAGGAGAATTGTAGATGATTTTAAAGTCTGACAAGATAACAGAGGGTGCTTTGATGCAAGTGATGATGCCAGTTCAGTATTATTTAAAGACACATATGTTAGTTCTATTTTTCTCTTCTTGCCATGCTCATGAAACTGCAAACATTCCAACCCATTTGCCTTTTTCAAATCCTTGCACTGATCTGAACAAAGTACTAGCTAATCACAGGATTTTGATACTTCCTCTGGGCAATCAGCTATCACACTCCCACAGTTTGACCGTTCCTAAAAACACCATAGTATTCAACCATCTCTCTTGCACAAAACCAATTTAATCACTGACAAATTTCCCAGATATCCATTTATAAACACTTACTGACACCTTCTTGATCAACTCATCTGGTCACCTTGCTACTGATGGTAAAATGACATTGATGTGAAACAAACATCCTCAGCAATACTGTGGGAAGGGTGAAGTTCTGGGGAGTGATAATTCTTTGCTGGTGATTGTCAATGAATTAGCAAGAAGCATTATCTTGACTATAAAAGAACAGCACCTGTAGCTAGAGAAGGAGAAACAACATCAGATTGGGAAGTGTACTGTAAAGATTGGTGTTAGAAAATGAATAACATCACAAGACTTTAAACTAGCTATTTTCATTGAGACAGCTTGTTCGATCATCAGATTGCCTAGATGAGAAACCCACTCCCATTACTTGCGTGTTTGTGGTGTCAAACCCAATTAGTATTTCTCCAGATGAATTTTCATTCATTAGACTTGGAGAGACAAGTAGAAAAAAACACAGTGGAACTGAATTTGTTTCCCCTCCACAAGCAGAATTTTCTCTGTGCGTAGGTGTCATAAGTTTGAGAAGCACACATTGAGACTGGCTCTAGTGACTGTCAAAGCTCTGTCCCTTCCCCACAGCCCTGCAAGCTTTGCTTTCTCTAACACCCAGCCTCCAGCACAGTATCAACCTCCACCATATTAACCTAAAAATCCAACACAGCAGGAAAAACTCTACCTGTCTACTCAACCAGTGCTAATTTGCTGACAGCCCTCATGTCAGCCAGAACAGGGTACATCCTCCATCAGTCTGCCCATGTTTCTTATTCATTCTGTGTATATGGCTTTTTTTTCCCCTCAAAGCTCAATATGCAAAGATAAACCACTGCTGACTCCATCCTGTGGTTCCCCTTTAGCATGTTCACATCAGGTCACCCTATCTTACTGCACACTAGGAGTCACTTCACTTCATATTTACTCTAAGCCCAGGATTTTGTTCAAGAAAGTAGAATTTTGGCAGCAGGGATGAAATCAATGCTCTGCTGAATTTATGCCGCTGATTTCACCTGAGCCTAATTTTTACAACTCATCTTTATATACAACAGTGACTAAGTTTAAAAATTGCTTATTTCCTGTTATGTACTATCTTAACCTCATGCAGTATACCTAATACACTGCCTTAGAAAACTGATGAAATATTAAGGCTGTGTGGTTGTCTCACTTTTTGAGGCTAAATATTGCAGGTTTTTGTTTTTTTTTAATCAAGTGCAAAACTTTCTAGGTGTTGAATTTGTAGTGACATTTGCAATGTTCCTGAATCATTGTAAGGGGAATCTGTGAATTTTAAGTAGAGATGATCAATAGGGTTTGAGAAATATTATATTAAAATTTGTATCTCAAGCCCATGATCCTGACAGAGCTGAAATTTTGTACGTACTCAGTCATTATAATTTTCTTCTTTTTCCCATTCTGTGAAAACACTACTGCTCTTGTTTAGACTGTCAACTATACAAGTAAACTATTAAACTTCTCATTTAAGGAGATAATAATTTTATAACAGGATTTAAAATTCTAGGGGCAATGCATTCAACATCAAACACTGGCTTACATCTCTTGCACTAGAATTCATATTTGTCATCAGAAGGGGGTAAAAGGTTTTTTCATTTTTAAAGCGTCTGTGGCTCATGATAGCAAAGGTTGTATATTCAGGAACATGCTTTAAATTAACTTGGGGTACTGTTAAAGAAACCTACTCCTGCAGCTGAACTGAAATTAGGTTGCTTTCTTTCAGTTTTTTGTCAGACATATAATCTCTGAAATGTTTAGTTTTGCATCTGTTATATGATTGCTTCTTTATTCTGTGTCATTTGGTAAACTCCAAAAATAGTTCACTCTTCTCGAATTAGCTGCACAGTGCTGTAGATCATATAGACAGAAAAGCCCATTTCCTTGTTCCTGCACAGCCAATGTGCTACAGGGCTCCCATATTAGCTGAGTCGTTGCAGTGTGTCCTAACTCTAACAGATGTTTCTGCCAGTCTCTCTCAGAGCTGGAAGGGAAAATAAAAGAAAGAGAAGGAATGGAACACAGGCCAAAACAATTGCTCAATTCCAATAATAAAACACTATATCCATGGAGGTCGACAGGAAGAAAGACCAAATGTTCGGTTTTTTCAGATCACTACTCCACCGCTAGAATAGGAGGAGATATCATTTTTGCAATAGGGAAACTGTTTTGCACACAAACCCTAGTTTTTAATGGAGTCAGAAACTTTGAGTCCCAGCTGTCCCAGTGACGTCCTGCAAAGAGGAGTCCAGGAATAAAGAAATTAATTTATTTTCTTTTTCTGAAGTATTATTATATTATTCAGTACTCTGTAGCAGACATTCTTCCAGGATTATTCGCTCAGGTGAATTAGATTCTCTTTTGTTTTGCTTTTTAACTATGTGATAGGTGTTGAGTGAATTAAATCCCAGTAAAAAACAACCTCTGCTTGTTGGTAAGACAAGAATGGCTGTTGGAAAAAATAGGGAAGTAAGTTTTAAAATATAATTTAATCAATAATATAATTTATCAAAGAAAAGAAAAATCAATCATGAAATTAGAAAGGACTTTCAGGTGAATGACAAGTTACTGTTGTCAATCTAAGCTTTGCTGAGAAAAAAATCAATTTATGAACAAAGAAGAACAATGCGTCAGAATTTCATGTATATTCTATAAGCACTCCAAGCAATCAACGTAACAAAGATAAAAAATCATATTTTTTATTGTTGCAACTTGTGGAAAATCCTAGCATTTTCCATGTAATTCTGTAGGAAAAAAAAACATACGTGGCTCACATTCTTCTTTCTAATTTTCTAAGAGGCTCAAAATATTAATATTATACTATAGATTTTTGGTTAAGAAGAAATACAGGTTATTTTCCTCATGTGTCTCAGGCCTTCCTGGAAGTATTTGCTACTATTTTTTGATATCAGTTGCCATAAGAAAGCTTTCTCCTATCAGTTCATTTTTGCAAGCGCCCTGCCACGAACTTTCATCTCTTATTTTTTCTATTTATCTATCCCAAGGAACTGGGAAATAGAAGGAATCCTACTCCACTTCCATCAGTACAACCAGGGAACCTTTTTCTGCTGGGCTGGAAGCAAGGATGGCTTTATCCTGGAGTGAATTAACTGCTTCCCTCCAGGACAAAGCTCAGCTATATGTTTCCTGAGAAGTTTCTTCTCCCACTACAAAGTGTCTCGTGAGGCTTACTGTGCAAGGTTTGAGGGGTAAGGTGATGAAATTTTTTTCGTTTCACTGCACTTAAATTTCCTGTAAAGGTGGGGCCATTTGAGAAATATGTAGAAGTCAGTGGAGTGGATCTGATTCTACCAGAAGCCCACTTCTGATCCTCATGTACAGTGAAATAATTTTTATAAGCTCTTTCCTAGCACTAAACTTGAGATAATTTTCTTTATCCATACAAAGATTCAAGTGTATGAATTTTGCTGATAATACCCCATAGAATTTGGGTGAGGAGTATTAATTTTCTAGTGTTAAATAAACATCTCCATTTGAATTCCACCAGCACTGCAATAGAGGCTCAACTGTTTGCCATTACTCAGTGCTTTTTGTACTTTTATGTCAACTCTGAGTCTTCTTATTTTTAAGGTAATTGCTTTTCACTTCCTATGCTTTTATTTATTGTCATCAGTCTTTTCTGAGATACTCTCCAAACCCATAGAATCTTCTCTAAAATAAAGTGACCTACAGTTCTGTACGGGTCACTCCAGGTGAAAAAGTATTTGTGAGTCACATAACAACATGTCAACACTTGTCTTTACTGTTCACAAGCACTTAAGGATTCCTAATTCATGACATTATTAATTAATATTTTTAGCCACAAATGCACCTTGTCTGCATAATAATAATAAACCTGCATACTGATGTCCCTTTTGCCATCTTACTGGTATTAATCCTTTAAAAAAATCCTCTAACATTTGTCTGGGAAGGAAGAGACATTTTTTGAAAGAATGCCAAGATTTCAACATTCTACTTTAAAACAAAGTTCTCAAATATTTCAAGAAAAAGGTAAAACAGTCATGAGAGAAAATGTGCACAAACCACACACAAAAAAAGCTTGACTGCTCTCCCTGGGTTCTTCATATTCTCCCAGTGACAAGTAGCTCACTTGTGAAGGATCATAGCCTGAATCTAGCAAAGCCCTCTGATTTCCTTTCTCTCCTTCTGTGACAAAGACTAGCAGATGATCAAGATGCAATTTTCTTTTTCAAGAACAGTTGAACTCCTTTTGGAGGTCTTCTATTATTTTATTATGAGGCATATATAATGTAATTTCAACACAAACATTTGGAACAAACGTTTTCTTTGTCTGTATAACCACATATATACATTAATATCAAACATGGGAAAGTCCATAATGCACTAAGATTTGAGTTTAACCTTCATACAAAACAAAATTTTAAGTAAGAAAGCCAAAATGGCCCTTTCTTGGAACAGTTTTTTTTTTTTTTTAATATTTAGATATCATTGATATTCTTAACCTGAAGTCAGTACCTTTTCCTAAAATCTGGCTGTATGCTCTGTTCTTCACTTTATAACTTTTTCACATTACAGTTTTCTATATTTTTCCATTTTTTTTTTTCATTCTGTAAAGAAAAATAGAAGGAAAAGGAACTCACGGCAAAGACTGAGCTCTAGTGAAGCAGTTGATTGTCTCTGGAGAGTGTTAGCAAGAAAGCTCTGCTAGTTTTCAATTGTTTTGTGGAAACTAATCCCTGCTAAATGGCACTTTGAAATTTTGCATGTGCAATCGTATATATTAGGTAACCTTCATTTAAGGCTGGAGGAACATGTGAAATAGTGGAGGAGAAAAACTTGGCATGGATCACTACTCATTTATATGATCAATTTTATGATTTACTGTAACATATTCTTCAGCTAAGGCAATTGGTAATACAAGTAGGAACTCAGCGGAGCTCTTTTAGGAACATCTGAAGGTTGACACCTCCTAAAATGATGCTCAGAGCACCAGAATGAGCATTTCAAACAACCTCTTCATGTTTTAGATAAAAGAATGCCTCTTGGTTTACTTTCTGATTTTCATGCTTTTTTGGCACAGGAGCACATTGAAAGGCTTATAAATATATACAAGTGTGAATATGTACCTGCAAACTCAGGCACAAACATGAGTTAAAAGCTCCCCCTCCTTTTCTTGCTTAATCATATAATTCCAGGCATCATGCAAACCTCTGGCAGTGCAGCACAGCACAGCACAGCACATCACATCATACAGGAATGAAGTTATCTTTTCTATCCAGAAAGAAGCCCTGGCTTTGTGGATCCCAGCGCACACGAAGCGCAGAACCGGTGCTCCTGCTCATGGCTGGTGCTTCCAACGCGCACGGCTGTGCAATGTCTCTGAGACATGAAGCACGCTGTACTGAGTGGTCCTACCAGGCAAGCAGCGGTCCTCCTAAACTCTCCATAAATCTCTCTGTCACTTTTAGCCAGAGATCTTGTCATACATGTCGCAAAATCTGGTCCTCTGTCACCCGCCTGTACCATCTTACTTCCTTTTTCAAAGGAAATCAATCCCCAGGCTTATGTAGGGGAGCACATGCTGATGTATCAGACACAGAGTGAGATTTAGGAGCATGAGTTGTGCTGATGGCAAGTATTACTGGGCATGCTTTTTGATAGCCTCCTCTTTTATTATTTATCTTTTAAAGAAAAAAATCACCATTTGTGGAGCTTTTCGTAAAAAGTCTAACACATGAGAAATGTTAGATAATGACAACAGTTTTTCATATCTTTTAAACATTTCTTTGTCTTTAAACAGTCTTAAGTAAAAAACATTTCCTGTACTTTCCAGAATTAAAATGTGTTCAGATTTATGAATTAATAATGTGCAATCTGACTTGAAGATTTGAATTTTTCATATGTCCAATGCAGCTACAGTAGATGCCATATTCATATATTTTCAGTTAAATTCCAACTATATTTTTTGAACAATTGTGAAAAGCTGGAAAATTTATTTCATACTCAAATCTGCCACAAAAAAAATGGCAGAGCCAAGAATTGATAAGTTGATGAGATATTCTATTTTTTAACTATATAACATATTTCTCTGGGTTATTTCCTGAAAAATGCAGAAAAGGTCTCTGAAACTGTGCATCTCAGCTGGGTTTTTTCCCCCTTCCATTTTACTTTGTGATAGCAAAACAATATAACAAAGCTATATTCAAGGATGCTGCTGAGTTATTGAACTGTCAGTTAACTTGTATAACACAACCTTAGAAAATAAATCTATTAATATTTTGTTCTGCAATAGTCAGAATGTAAGGCTGAAGTACATCCAGCATTGTATCATAATGACTGATTGATGATTTGATTTCTTTAACAACAAAACTGTAGACATCAATACATAGTTAGCCACAGAGGTACACAAAGAATAGACTTCTATGAAAAACTGCTACTGTGTTCTTCAATTTCTGCTTCTGGCTTAAAAATTATATCAAACAAAGTCTCAATTTAAAACAGAATATAAAACTGGACACCTGTCCTAATAATTTCTATTGCCTTACAGATAACATATTAAAATATATAATTGCTGCTGATATCAGGATTTCTCTTCAGGCATTTTATTCGCTTCTTATTGTGTCTACCGTTTAGTTTTACTATTTACCTAAGTTTCCCTGGGAAGTTAGCTTCTTTCTTTTCTTTTTTTCCAGCAGGACAAAAATTTCCTTCGGAGTCTTTACTATAAATTTTTTTAAATTGCTAATTGTTACTGATGTTTTCTTAGTCACAGCTTTTTTTCCAGTTTATGCCAAATCCCTTTTATTTGCCTTAGTGGGCTTATTACACTGGCCACATGCTAAAATATCAACATCCTCTATTAGGAACACCTAAAAAAATTTTTTTTAATGTAGGAAATCTCTATCCTGGCATAATGAAAAGCAAGCTTAGGGCTTAAAAACACATGGTGCAGAGAAAGAGATGCACACAAGTAAATGTTGTGACATGGTAACTATACTTCGAAGTGTAATCAAGTATTTCAAAGATTCCATGGTATACTGCCATCACAGATATGCCTCTTCATTTGTCCACAACCTTTTCAGAAAATAGATGTTGCATCTCGTAGAGACCTCTGAAGCAAGACACCAATAAGAAGGGAGCAGCTGTATGAGCCCAGCTGTTTTGTAGGTGCCAGGTGTTCGGGGGAGGCACTGGAAGGAGGAATCACAGCTCAGAGGGGCTGAGGTTATCATCCATGGCTGTGCAATTGGGGTACAGTGGAGCAACACGTGAAGGACACCAGCAATGAACAAAGCTGTAAAGATCTGTCTGAGGGAGGCTTTACTGAGAATCCTAAACTCCCAGTGCCAAAGGAGAAGCCCCACTGTGCGTCTGTGGAGTTAGGAGGAAAAGACCAGGCAACTTTTCTTGGCATGCTCAATGCATTTGAAGTGGAGGAGGGACAGCTTGATTGCCAGAGACACCTAGACGCGATTAACACCAGAAGGAGAGAGCAAGATGCATGTACACCTCGTATTTTTCCTCAACATTATTAGTGCTAGGCTTTTGCCAAAACACCCAAATTCTTAACTTGATAGTAAAAACATGTTTTTCACCTTTCTATTGTGCCATGTAAGTAAAATATTATTCTTCAGAAAATGACCGCTTTTTATTTACTTCTATCTTTTTGTGGTGAAATGAACACATACACCGAGTCTCTTGCTTTAGATATAACATGCCCTAAATGTTAATTAATACTGCAAAACTGGTTCGCCTCCCTGAGCAACTAAAAAGCATCCTAAGCTGCGATATGTTCTTTTTCTTACTTTCTTGTTCTTACTTTTAAGCCTGTCTTTTGATTTGTGACTAACTTAAGCTTTCAATTCCATTACATGACATTTCCAGTTCCAGTTAATTTCCTAATTGTTGGAGGTAGCTCTCAAAGCATCATACACCCGAGAAACCCTGTCTCTGCCTTTCTTTGGCTTAGCTTCTCAAACATTCTTCATATGACCAAAGATGGCTTTCTGTATCATGAGAAAAGACAGTTATTGCGCGGGAGGAGAAACCTCCTAGAGGCAGCTTTGGCTTACCAGTGATACCCGTATAGTTATATAGTTCCTGCTGTTTCTTGTTGACTGGTTTGTTTTTCCCTGTTATCACTAGACCCAGTGGCAGAAAATACTCAAATGGTCTTGGCTGAGAATTAAATCAAACTTTTATCTCACTTGCAGGACAATACTCCTCAAGGCTCTTTCACTAAAAGAGACAGGCTGACACATTAACCCCTGCTTTTCTTGTTTCCCCAGATCATAAAAAAACTTGGAATGCTACCAGCCTTTTTATTAAGTTCAGACAAATTTCCACCAAAAAAAAGTAGAGAAGATTCAAGAACTTAATGTAAAAATGCAGGATAACTTTGTTCACTGATTTATATTGTGTTTGGATTTACTGTTTGCTAGGAAAACCAAAAACTTTAGATTACTCAATAACTTCAGTAATCTAGTCACATCTAGTTATATGAACTCAGCATTTTGACTACCAGTATGCTTTCTGTTGTTTAATAAAAGTAGAGGGCCCTTCAGAGTTTAAAGGGGCTAAACAAGATTTTGAGCTTATACCAGGAGACAAGCTGTCAGGATTTCACTCCAGCCAGCAATCCAGCCCTACACAGCCAACTATACTCTCCCCTTTCCACCCACAGGATCAGGGAGAGGATCAGAAGAGTAAAAGCCAGAAAACTCGTGGATTGAAATAAAGTAATTTTAACAGGGAAAGAAAAATCTGCGCACACAAGCAAAGCAGAACAAGGGATTATTCAGTGCTTCCTATGGGCAGGCAGGTGTTCAGCCATCTCCAGCAGAGCAGGGATCCATCACACACAGCAGTGACTTGGGAAGACAAACACCATCACTCCAAACATCCCCCTCTTCCTCCTTGTTCCCTCCACTTTATATACTGACCATGATGTCACATGGTCTGAAGTGTCCCTTTGGTCAGTTTGGATCACCTGTCCTGGCTGTGTCTCTTCCCAGTCTCCATTCACCCCAAACTTCTTGGCCAGCATGGCAGTAAGAAAAGCAGAAATTATCTTGGCTATGTGTGAGTCCTGCCCAGCAATAACAAAACCTCTCTATATTATCAACCCTCTGTTCAGCACAAATCCAAGACCAGCCACTGGGAAAAAAATTAGTTCTACCTCAGCTTAGACACTTCATAAGTTTATTAATCTATCTGGATACTCTCCAGCCAGTAGCAGACCCTCTATGACTGTCTCTTTAACTCTTGACTTGACACAGGAGGTAAGGGAGAACCTCCACTTTGCATATCTGCTCCATTTTATGCCTTTTATTTTTCATCATGAATTTTGCTTTCCCCCACATACCACATGCTCCTTTGTGTTGTCTCCCAAACTGAACTCCAAAATCAAATGAACAAACTCACTCCTTAGATAAATTACTCAACTATTTCTAATGAATACCAGCAGATCAGCATACCCAAGTGACTAAATGAAAGTATGCATCGTGTTTTTGCCAAAGGTGCAGTTCAGGGGAAGACAAAGTCAGGGAAAGATAGAGGCAAAGGTATCAGTCACAGCTCACAGTGCAGCATGATTATGCACTTTTATCACGGACTGTAAGACTACTTGTAATTAAAACACTTCATTACAAAACTGACTCCAGCAGAGATGGAACAGGTTCTAGTCTTCATGTTTAGAGGAAAGGTAAATTTGTACTATTTCTCTTCCAAATATAACAGTAAAATTCATTTAGAAAATCATGAGTGATGCTGAGAAGAAACATATTAAAAACTCTCCGTAAAGAGTCTCTATTAACAAAAAACAATAAACAAGACAAATTGTGGTCGTTCTTATAAGAAAGGAAAACTCTTCTGCAATTAGAAAATTCTGCATGACAACAGCCACGCAATAAACTTCAGCGTATTTTATCTAGCATGCTCAACACCACCCTATTGCTCACTTCACTCTCAAGGCTACTCCTAAGCTTCTGCTTTCTTGGCCTGTGCAGCTGCAATTTATTCCCTTGATGAGGACGCATCAGGAAGAAGTTTTTAAGCACATGGCCTGCTTTGCAGATTCCTTGAACCATACAGCACCAGGGATGGAAGGTACCCATGTGTCCTGGGTTGATGCTAAATTGTATCCCCATTCATCTGTTTCGCTCAGAAATAAGTGTTGTACCTTTAAAAATTGGATCTGAGAGTGAAGAAGACACACTGGAATTCCTGAGGCAGTTGTTTTCAAAACATGAATATAAGGGTCTGCAGTTTTTTCGGACTCACTCAGCCTGTGCTTTTTAGCAGGGTATGGACAGCACAAGACTCCTTTGCTTTTTGTTAGTTTTTTTGCTAGCCGAGGCACAGAAGTTCTCCGAACTGCGTTTTTTTTCCTTTTCTTGAACTTTTTTTTTTAACCTGCTCTGGACTAAACACCCAAAAGGGCACCAGGAGCTCAGCCCTTGGCCACCGGGCCTGGCCTGGGCCTGGCCTTTCCACCAGAGGAACCGACAGCAGCTAAACCGAGCTACAGCTACGAGAGAGACTTTGTGGCATCTCTGCGGAGCGGCGAGAGGTTTTTGTTGTTCAGGGTTGTTCCTTCGTTTGTTGGGCTGGGGAGTGTTTTATCTATTAAATAAACAACTTTTTCCACTTTCTACCAAGGAAATTTTTTTCCTATCCCGATTCAGCCTAGGGGAGGGGTGGTTCATTTAGAGGTTTGTTTGTTTTCCTTTCTTCCCCTCTCCCAAATTTGCCCTAAACCAGGACACCATGCTATGAGAAGCTGCTTAATATTTAATTTCTCATTAGTGCTAATAGTTGGGCTTCACACTTTACACCTTGCTCTGAACATAACAATTTACTTACAGACATTTTGGTACATATCACTAAAGCATTCAAGCAGTTGTTGAAATACTACTTTTTCTTTTCAAACATCTGTGGGGTTAAAAAGCAATACTAACTCCATTTTAAATTACAGGAATTGAGGCCTCAGATTTGAAAAAAAGCACAGGCTAAAGAGACACTCCACTTTCTTGGAGAGTTTAAATGTAACTAGTATTCAATGGCATCATTTATTTCCAAGGTACATCTCTCCCAGATTTCATTTGATTCTAAGTCCCTCAAATGCTCACTGAGATCAGACCCTCAAATTTCTGTTGAAGTGAACCTTTCACTCCTAGTTGAAAGAATGATTTCAGGTGCTGCTGCCGTTGAATTTGACAGTCTTCCTGCCTCTCCCCTCCCAGTTGCCACAGCTTACATGGAAGTTGCTGCACCTTCTGGCGCAAGGGAATAAGTAACCACAAGTTTACATGACCACATTATGGCTCCCTTTCAGTGCAAGTTAGAAAAGGCTCTTTGAGTCCATTACATAAGCAACCAGTGTCACAATACTGTAACTTTCACATGGTCAGTGACTGAATCTCTCTTAAGGGGACATTTAGTGCAACGTTTTGTGGAACTGTCTAGGTGGGACTTGTAAAAGATCTGCTGTCTTTCTCTGGTTTTAGTATTGCATCAAAACAACATGGCAGGAATAAGGAAAAAAGCCTACAGGAAAACATTTCACTATGATAATTTTCTACCTCTATTTTCGGTTCCTTTGTACAATGCCTAATTTCCCAACTGTTGAGGCAGGGCATTGGTAGATATGCAGAATCCTTAACTGCATAGTTTGTATTTGTTTCTATATCAGAACTGGTCTTTGCAATGAACGAAGCATAAGTTTAGAGGGAAAAATTTCATCATGCTGTTAAAGTCTATTTTGAAAAGAGTAAATTATTTACGTGCAGTGTAGGCAGAGGCTAATTAAAATTACACAGGCAAAACTAATTCTGTCACTCCCTAGTGGAGGTCTTATAGTTTACTATTGTTGAGGTGCAACAATGCTAAAAAGCATTAAACACATACTTGACTCGGATGGGAGTAATTTCACAGGAGTTTCCAAAAAGCAAAGATTGTATCCAAGGTCCTTGAAGAACCTCTTCCAAGGTTTTGGAAATAGTACAAGTGCATGAATTCAAGTATCATGCTTTGTTGAAAGCTCATGATTGTGACCTTGACTTCCTTCTTATCCAGTTGAACTCCTTGTTCCATGATCATTCTCCCTACACAGCTAATCACAGCCACCAAACCTGAGACTTATCACAGGCCCATTGCTCTTCCTTAGTATCCTAATGTTTATTAAAATCCAAGTGTAGCAAGCTTATCCTGACAACCCTTAAGGTGCACACACCAATATAATTTATGTAGTTATTTCTGGCCTTTTCCTGTTTTCTCAACATCTTCTTTACAGGTTTACCTGTAGACTAATTTCTCATCATCCATACTGTTCCCTCACTGCCTCCCCTTTTGTCCCTACTACTCAGAGAATTCTACTCAGCTCCCCTCACACCTCAGCTAGGATGAGACTGAAACCCACCTTCCTCACCATTGCCTGCAGAAGCAGAACTCCAGTTAGGATAGAGACCTGTCAAACTCATTTTTTTGCTGAGCAAAAAACAAAATAAATGGCTTTTTCTTTGTTAGACAGATCAAAGTAAATTGGTCAAAGTACCAACAGAAGAAAACACAGCTGTTTACTTGTCAGTGACTTGACTGATCAACTATTTCAATGAAATTAAGACCAACTGCAAATCTCTGCAGATAATTAAATATGTTATAGGCAGCACTACATGCTAAAGAGCTGATAAAACACGCATATCATATTCTTGAGAAATGTGTGATCTATAAAAGATCCTCATGAGAAATAAGGCACATATGATCTGTGCACATCAGATAATGTTAGATATTAACATTGTGAGCCAAAAACCTCTGTGCAGCATATTATGACATTAAAAAAAAAAAAAAGATTGCAAGGGGCTAGAAAATCAATAGTCTATTGGTGTTTTCTAAACAAATCCACAACACTGCCAAGACTGGCTGCTTGAACTCACTGTACAGCTGTGGCTTCAGACAACTAAATTTTTTAGAGAATTTTAAAACTATTGTGAGAACATGAGGAAAATTAGGAAGAGACCCCCTACTAAAATTAACAGAAATCTGTTCAGCCTATGTCTGAACAGTAGGTACAAAATATGTAATTTTAATAGAGGCTCATGGGAAGAATAAAAATGCACATCTCTGAAAAAATGGCTATTTTCAAAGATCTGATCCATGTCTTCAGGGAGATGAGGCTTTCAAGGAAAGTCTGTCCAAATAGTTCTTCTACTTGCTTGGTTCTAGTAAGGGAAAGCCAAACATTACTTTTGCCTGGGTTTGTTCTTAGAAACAGCTGGATGGCATTGAATGAAATTTAGCCCAAAGCGTACACTTTGCAGTCTCTATTGGCAGAATGGCAGAGGATTAGGCAGACCTATAAATAACTGAATAAGAGAGGGTTTTATTTATGGTTGCTGTTGTTTTTTAAAGGGTATTGTCTGGCTGTGCTACCTGCTCCACCTACAGCAGTATCTGACTAGATGCCAGTGGCCATGCATCAGCTTTAGGGTTTGTCTTCCTTATGGTGCAAGAAATGTAGATTCCGAAGGAATGCTGTGACCATTTTAGGCTAGTGCTTCAGGGGCTGTACTAGAGAAGTTGTTGCAGGTACTAAAAGTTTGATTTCTGCTATCTTTTTCTGTTTGTTGTCAGATGAAGGTGATGCAAATATAAACACGTTCACCCCTAATATTCCATGAATTTGTGTATAGACAACAATCTAGTGCAGGGATATATAATTCTTTCTACTAGCATTGCTTCCATCCTGCCATATTCTTGATCTATCTCAAGCACTGTCTAAAGATTTTTTTTTTAAAAGGCAGTGAGATCTGAAGTCTCATATTCTGCAAACCTCCAGAATTCGCTGAATCAGAAAGCAATTGAACCCGAATACTTAGTATGATATTTGAAACTTAATAATTTAGCATTGTTCTTCAGCCTTGAGGGCTGGAAACAGGTGCTTTTAATCTTAACAGAATGAAGAAACATCTTTAGCCCTTGTGTTCCATGATTGCATGCTCCTCCCTCCTCCCCAGTCTGGACAGTGATGCTATTGGTCAGCTTGCTGAGGTGGCATACTGGATCCAGTCCCATTGACTGGTTTTCTCCCCAGAATAGTTAATGGAACAAGATTTTCCCCTGCAGAAATTTTGCTGTCTGACAGAACTACAGAACTGCAATCTAGGTTCATTTGAGAAGGCAGCCTGAACATCAAATATTTTGAATATTTGGCTCACAGGATATTAGCACTGTAATATGCCAACATTGGATATTTACAGTGCTCTTAAAACCCTTATTTTTGTTTCTGTTTGAAGTAATGATAGCAAAGCATACAAGATCTGCACATATTAATGAATAAATATTGTAAAATAGCTGTGCATACCTATCAGGAAACTCCATTTAACTTCAGAAGCCATAACAATGCCAGGTTAGTACTTTACCTTGAATGGTGCAGTGATAGCATAAAACTTTTCTAACCTGTTATCTAGGGTCAGCCTTAATGGTACCATAAAATTTCTTCAACACAAGACAGTTTTTGCTTCCTGAGGGCTTTGTAAGTTTGCTGTAAGTGCATTTATAACTCTGAGTATCCAATGAAAACAATTAGTTAGAAATACACACTTGCCCAAATGTAAGGCAAAGCCTTAAATTACTTATTAGTCTAATAAAACGCTCCCAATTCAAAGAAACATTTTAGAACAGAGGAATGAATGCATAAAATACCAGAATAGACCACTAGTATATATTCATTAAATATATATTTATATGTATAGATTGTGTATATCCCCTTGATAAGTTTGAACTGATTTTTACTCCTCCAGCCAGATTTAACTACTGCCATGTAAGAAGGACAACACTCAGCTTCTTAATGTTGATACACTTACACTTTCAGAACACAATCAGTATTTCCATGTTTACAAGTAAACTTGTTAATTAATTTCTAAATGAACATATCCTTTGAAATGGATCCTTTAGTCAACTTAGAATCTCACAATTGCCTGTTGCCTTGTTCCAAGTGATTTTGATAACATTACAATGGACAGGCTTTGTATTTCCTAAATAATTAATACTCAGATGCCTTCTGCTGTGTCTACCTGACTAGTATGCAATGGTCATTTTTTTTCCATTACTCTCCATTTCTAAGGGTTTATTTTTCACCATGACACTACTAAAAGGCACAGCAACAGTAATTTCAGTCTCCCTAGATTGACACAGAAAGCAATGGTCATTTTGTAATGGGTATCCTAATAAAGGATAACGATACCATGTTAGCTGAGGACAATCTGGTTAAGAACAGTTGCAGGAATATGCTATGGTGAAAAGAGAAGCTTCTCTCAAGTTTCCAGAGGGGAGAAAAAGACAAGCAAATAACAAAGCATCAGTCTCTGCAGGAAGATAGATATTTAGCTACTTGTGGAAAATTTTTTTATATATTTTATTGTTAAATCTTTGTTATAAAAATAAAAGTGCTGATGACAAGATTTTATAATTTTGTAGAAAATATATACAAGGACACCCTTACACTGTACTGCAGTCTAGTGTCCATGAATATAGGAGTCTTTAATTTCTTCATCTATCTCCCTTTCAACATATCCTTAAATGAACATGTCTTTTATCAAATGCACAGATGGTGCAGTGAGTCAGTGCAATGAGTTCTGCTTTGATACAATTGCTGGCAGTCACAATTTAAAAACTACCAGTGCATCAAGTGATCTTAGAAACCTGTGAAAACTTTTTTCTCTCTAGAACAGCATCCTTTGCTACCTGCACAAAGAAAATATCTCAGTAGGCGGAGTGGTAGGCTTTCACTTTCGAGAAAATACTCTGAAGACCAAATTAAATGATCCCTCTGTAAACAAATGCACATTGAGAAGTCATTATATATTAATGGCTGAACACTGAGGAGCTTAGAATGTCACATGCAGTAAAAGGAAATGGGTGCCTTCCCAACAGTAGGTAGCTTTGATTTCTATTACCAATACAGGTGTTTCAGCCTCCACAGTTCTTATTGATGATATGGCCTCACTTTAATCTCCATAATGCTGGTACACAAATGCAGCAAAAGCAGAAACTATCATTATTATTATTTTAGGAATCTATGGTGGAAGATGTCTTTGTATTTATACAGAGAACACTGGAGATGCTAACAAGGTGAAGCATGAAGGATTTTCCAGATATTTGACAATTAGCTCTGTCTCATAAAAAAAAAATTAGGAGTAATTGAATTTTAAATTCCTCTTTTTCTCCTGCCACTGAAAGCAAAATTATTAAATTAAGCACTAATTCACATCACTTATAATTCAGAAAAAAAGAAAGTTAAGTGGAACAGAAGTAGAGTTACAAGCTTACATGGACACTTAGGACTCATGGGCTTTCCAGCTGACATATAATCCACCTAAATACCCTCAAATACTAAGTAGCTTCAGAGGAGTCAGGCTTGAGCTGAGAGCTCACAACATTTAAGCCATAAAGCCATCTCTGGGACCACAGGTCCACTTGGTGCTCTCCAGCACACTGCAAATTCCATCAAATAAAGTTTCCAACTAGTATTTCTGAGGTTGGATTCAGATAATTCAGGGAGGCCAAGTTCACCATTCTGTGGATACTCTTTGTAGCTCTAATCCCTTCAAACTAATCTGAGCTCATTTTCAATTTCATGGATCCAACTGGCTCATGCAGCTGAGCTTTACGGAAGTCTGTGAAGTTGAAAATTGTCATTCTGCTGAATGCCTGCAAGTATAATGATATATGTATATTCCTACCTTTCTGCAGAACGATGTTATTCGCACATATTCTTTGCATATCAGCCAACCTGTAAACCATAAACAATGAATTTTTTGTTCCAAGGAATTCATGCTTCTGGATTTTGTTTGTTTGTTTTTTTAATTTTCTTTTTCATATTTAGATATAACTCCAACATTAAGTCCCCAATAAATAGAAGCCAACATTCAGTAAGCATAAAATCAAATACGAGGCTGAAAACAATACAATTAACTTTTTATTGCTTATTCATATATCTCTATCCCTCTGTTCCATCAGTAACTTTTTCTAATCAGTTGATAAGTCTCCAAAACTTTAATTCTTCTTTTAGTCACATAAAAGCCCACTGACTAGCAATGATATTTCCCTCTGTTTAGCATTTAGATAGTGCTATAAACATTCTGTTACATATGATATTAACAAATTTAAAATAGCTTCTTTTCAAACTGAAGGCCAAACTTCCTTTCAGTATGCTTGTAAGACCAACTCGATAAAGTGAGGGTACTGCCTGCATATCACCTAGTAACATTCCCTTTCTTTTGTTTACTCCCCATGTAACTGAGGAATTCCTCCTGGCCACTGGGACAGAGCTCTCATGAAGACTTTTAGGGTCCTACAAGTTTTATAGACAAGGGCAGGTAAGCAGATCCCAAGATACTGTTTTTATTGAGGTAAACACAAGTAAAAGTTGTCTGTTGCCAGTCTTTTGGATAGTGGCCAAGCAGCCAAGCTGGGTGTGCAAGCTCTCAGCTGGCCCCAAACACATCTTTCTTCCGTGTGAGGAGAGGACAGAGGGAAGACAGAGCAGGCACTTCGGGAACAAGGAAACCAGACAGAGGATCAAAGAAGAAATCCAGAGCAAAGACATTCTGCTCAGGAGCTAAGGAATTTGCTGTGATACTGAACACTTTAGGCTCAGTCTTTCTATATTGGATTCATACAGGTGCAGTTGGAGAGAAATTAGTGTATGTTTTCCAAGGGGAGTGGGGGGTGGGTGTGTACTGCGATCTAAATCTGATCTGTCCTCGCAGGGAGGGAGATCACTGGCCCCAAGCACTTCTGCCCTTTTCCCCCTTGCTGTCCCACCATGGCTGCAGCCACCAATCATGGGGCTCAGCCCTGAGACTTGACCCCTGGGACCTCTGTCATGTACAGCCCACACCCCTCCTGGGCTTTTTCTGTGTGGGTCCTTTAGGCTTCAGCAGACTGTCCGAAGCATTTTCCACACCTCTTCTTGCTCACACCCCATGTCCTGACACCACCAGGGCTCAGGACTCAGAGTTGTTGGAGCTAATCTTCCCATGATGACAGGTCAGAAAAGTATGGATCATAGGCTTAAAAAGAGTCCCTCAGTCACATCTCAGTCCCAAAGCCACCAGTTTTATATCACTGGAAAACATATAATCTACCTTCAGGTAAACACTGGCCTTACTTCTGTGCCTCTTTCTCCCTTGTCATAGCCCAGGCAAGCCTGCATTAGTTGCTCCAGTGATCAGAGTCTCGGCCTAGTCTTCAAACTACCAGTTTTTGACACAATACCTTCACAATACAAGCATGCTAGGATTTCTTTATTATTTATTATGTGATATTATTATTTTAATTTTAATTTTTAAATTAATTTCCCTGCAGACAGGCAATATTCAATTCAGCGCTAGCAATTTGGGTCTATTTATCTACACATTTATTGAAGAATAACTTATCCTGGGAAATAAATTTCCCTAGTTTTTGTTTTGTTCGACAGCTCCAAGATTAAGCTAAGTGTTCTGGTTAGCTTACAATTCATGATCTGGGATACAACAATTCAAATTTGGTCGAAACTCAGGAGCTTAAAATTTAGTTGTGAGTAAATGTCTTTAAAAATTAGTCCTATTAAGAAAAGCAAAAGAAAGCTTTTTTTAAAGAAAATAAAAGCCCAACTAAAAAAGATGACAGAGAGAAGTAAATTAATTTTAATACTCTTCTTGAATTTCAAAGGGAATCCTTTCCATATTAGGTCAGAACAGGACAGAAGGCCAATGTCTGGTATGATACTATGATGCTTCTAATATTTTTAGTGGATGACTTAGGCTATTATAATTGCTTTAAAAAAAACATCTTTTCACTCTGACAGGCAAGTTAAAACTTGAAGGAAAGCCAATAACTTTGACACCAGCTTATCATAGAGATATCTCTCTTATCACACTGTCAATATTATTATTTTATACAAACTGTCATAGAAGTGGAAGAAGAAGGTCATATGAGAGAAGAATATGAGTTGGAATATTAAAGAATAAACTCCAGTAGTTGTAAAAGGTTAGAGTAAAAATAATGCTGAGGGGAATCTTCCATATGCTGATGGAAAATCAAACTTCCTAAGAGGTAAATACAGCTTCTTTATAGTCATAATCTGTAACAGCCTTACACCCACTCCCAATGGATTACTGTGTATTTTCAAGTTTACACACAATTTGCAGACAAGCAGAACAAAACAGGTCAACACTCAGACTCTTTTGTTGGTAAGAAATGCTCAATGTCTTTGTTTCAGCCTTCTTAAGAGAAAGAGATTTTGTATTTAAAGAAAAATTCTAGAGTATAGAAGCTTGAATCTTGTAATTTCATTTTTTAAATTATGAATTTGTTACCAATTCCCATAGGTTTATTCAAAAATCGATTCTAGTTATTACTGTGTTGTAATATTATGCTGTGAGACAATGACAGATTTTTTCTATTTTTGTATCTTTAAAGCCAGTCACTACTGAGTTCTAATTATAACACTTTATATTCTTTTTCTGTTTCAAAATGTTTTAAGTCTGTATAGTAATGAAACATGCTAATCTACAACAAGGCAACTAATACAAAACTGCAAGGTAAATATCTGAAATTCTTAAAGAGGACTTAATCATGTCATCAGGCCTAGACATATCATTAAAAAAACATTATCACAACAGAATGAAAAACAAAAATATTATAAAATGGTATTTGAAATAGCGGTATTAGGATGGATAGAGTTTGCAAAAAAATCAAGGGGTATGGTAATAATCTACAAGTTGCCATAGTTGCTGCTGTCTCTGTATTTTCGAGGGAAGTTAGACAGTGATTCATTGATTGTGGATTTACTGTCCACACCTAAGCCATTTTCCTGTGGGAGCCCTGAGTTTGCTGGTTGTAAGATGAGGTGTTAGGAACAATACTCTGCAGTCAGGATGGGCAAACCTGCCTGTATGAGGCACTTGGTAGGAGCAGAGTAGGTACCCAGATCCGTGCCAGGACTGCCACAGACTTGGCTGTGCAGCCAGGGAGAAACCAAACATACTAAACAGCGACAGTGCCACTGGAGCTTCCTGCTTCTGCTGCTGCTTTGTGCCTCTTTCAGAGTGGTTTGACAAATGTTTTTCTTCTGTGACAATTCTCTCCTTGCAACTTAGAGGCATGCTGTTCTCTCCTAATTCACTGCTGACAGTGGGAACTTGAGGCGCTCCCCTCATAAACCACCTAGTCACAGCAATTCATTAACAGCTGACCAGATCACCTCTTCCTGTGTTCTACCTCTAAAACATAAACTCTCTTGATGGATTTTATTACATGTTGTAAACTTGACCAATTTTCATTTTTCCCCTGTGCTCAGTGTTCTGCAGCATAGCACCTTTCTGGAGGAGGGAAGAATGGGGAGCACAGTCTAATATGGTGTGATTTAAATTATTACCCTGGTGTAAGCTTTGTTTGAGATGCTATTTTCCCTGCCTGTTCTAACTGCTGAGCACAATCACTTGAGCTCAATTATTAAAGAGATTCTAAAAATAGTCCCATGCAAAGCTGTCTACAAAGAAAAATCATTCAAACACAGAAAGAGACATGTCCTGGGCAGTGAGTTTTCACTGTTATTAGCTTCTTAATTATTTCTTTTTTTTTTCCCCTTCAATCTTTTGCTCTCTTCCCTCGTCCTTTCCATTCTTTCCTTCAGCAATGATAAGAAAGAGGGATTTTCAGGACATTCTCTCCACTCCCCTAGAAAACTGCATTAGCTCATGCACACATTGGCACAAAAAATTTTCTTTTTTAGTAAATGGCAACATTCTCCAACTTTCCTTTCAAGAAGATCATGAACTTGTGTTCATGGGAATATAACCAAAATAAAATAAATAAATTAATGTAAGCCCTAGTATTTCTAGCTGTGAGTCTTTTCATGCACTCTTCAGTGGAGTTGAAAGCAAAGGGCATGGTTTACCATCTGGAAGCCTCAGATATAATGCTTCTCTGCCAGGGATTTTTACAAGTCTGTGATTCACTTGATGATTCTTGTTTGCAAAAGCATTTAAGGCTATGGTTACATCTCTAATTAAGCACAGGTAAGTTCTCCCCTCAAGTAAGATCTCTCTTATTTTGAAACACTAGCTAGGAGGGGAGCTAGGAGAAAAGGTGACTAGGATATCTGAAAAGATTCATTTACAGTCAGTTTGGGCATCCTAAATCCAGGCCACTCTTTCTAAGAGGTATCTTTAAGGATAAATAAGGAAAATAAGGCTGATGCAAGATAGCAATATGCTAAACTTCTTTTTTTCCTTAAGTTTCCCAAATGATTTCAAAACAAACAATAGTAATTACATCTAGACCTAGAGCTGCAGGAGGGAGGAGAGACACAAGAGGAGGGAGAAACAAGAGGGAAAAAGCTAAAGTCCTTTTGCCCCCACTGCAAAGCCTGGATGAACACACACATGTACGTGTGTCCCTTGCTCCAAGACTGGGGTCATGTCACTGTTTCTGCCAGCCCCAGCAGGAGCCTTTTAAGCAGGAGACTGGTGGGAAACCAATTTCAACTGGCTACAGGCATCTCTGTTTGGAAAAAAACTATTTTCCTCCCTCTCCCCTCCTACATCAGTTCCGCATCCATTAACATTCAGACTAAATCTGCAGTTACCATCCCTTGATCAGGCTACATCTTTCAGGAACGGCTCCACCACTGAAGCTGTGAGGACTGCAAAAGTGTCAAGGGACTTAGAATGAAAATTAAAATCAGAGGGCTATTATCTTAGAGTTTGCATGGTATGTGCAGGACATAATAGCAAGGAATGAATATAAATCTTGTAGTACTGACAGGTCTGAACCATTTTACTCTGCTTTTCACAGTGAGCTTAGGTGACCACACACCACTTTCGCATGTCCCGTCATATACAAGTGTTAACTGCTAATGCCAGCAGTGAGAAGCTGTTCAGGAATCCTTCTGCCAGCTTTTGCAACACAGTAACCTATTTAAGGAGCATAGAATCCTGGAGACTGTGCCTCTTGATGTCCCTAAAGAACACGCAAACTGAAGAATGGTCAGACACATCTTGTAGGAAATTAATGTCCATGGTCATTCTCAGCTATACACTCACAACTGAATGCATACGTCTCTAAAGCAAAATACAGAAAAATACGAGCCCTTTGAAAGTTGCTCAGGTATCATCCCTGGATCTTTACTAGGTTTTAATACCAATTTCAGCTATCCAGACTAAGATAAAAACCACACGAAGAACAACCATTCACTAGAACAAAATATATTTTGCAGTCCAACTGGCCATTTGGGATATATATCTTGCTGACATGAAGAATGTCTGAGTTCACCATATAGCTAAATTTTAGAAATAAAAAAAAACCAGAAAAGTATTTTTTTCTATGGGCAATTATACAAGTTATTTTTATCTATATACTGCACAATGATGCTTAACCACTCAGTTAATAAAAACGACCACTAATGTGAAGAGAAGCTGGGTAGTAAACTAAGTTTCTAAATTACCTATATACATTATGTTCATCAGGTGACTTACGCCACAGAAGAAGCAAAGCATTGAAACTAAAGCGCAAGAACTTAAATTTACATTCTTTGAAGTGTATTTGGAGTAACTTGTACAGCACTGACACAAGCACCAGTACGACATGAACAGAGTCTCCCTGTCAGGTTGACTGTCTCTTAAAGCCTGATGAAAATATTTCACTCAATTAGTGCACCTGGAAGTGGGAAAAAAAATATGCAAAAGAGCCGTACAAACAATTAAAAATATAACATCTTTGAAGTACTGCTGAATAAAACTGAAGTACTGAATAAAAATAATAAAATTCAGATATAAAGTACAGCATTCCTTTGTTAATTATAGATTGCTCTCTTTAATTAAAACACCATAACTAATTATTGGCACTTCCTTTAAAAAGGCAGAGTTTGCCAGAGGCACAATAATTACTAATATTTCACTCTACAATTGCTAATAATTACCTTCTATGGAGATTTTCATCCATCTAAGCCACACAAAAATGGAAACAAATGTTGGGAGTGCCATTTGGTGTTTGCTGTAAGCGGAGAGAGGGAACTGATCTTATGAAGACTGCAAGGAAAGCTGGTGGCAGGATGGGGAGGGGGCAGAGGCAGGCAGGGCAGACAAGGGTGGGTTATTCCTAGTCATCAAGAATGAGGAGACATTCATATTGGTTGTACTGCAGATACACAGAGAGTCAAACACATTTTCAGCCTGAATTCAGTGACATCAGGGTAGAGGAAAATGCTCCACAAAGAGGGAGTGCGGTGGGTAGCACGACGTGCAGCATGCATAGGAGTCTGCTCCAAGCTCTTGCTGCCAACCTCCTCAGAGATGCTGAAGCTCCATGGCATTTGAAAGGTTTGGGGAAGGCTGCAGAACTGGGTTCAAGACACAGCCCCTCTATTTACATAGAAAATACATCGCTGAATACCACCAGCTTCCTCTTGCCTGCCATTCAAGACCGGCCATTAGGCACTGAATGAATGAAGAGCTGCTAATCTGCAGTACTTTCCACATGCCGTAATTTAGTATGATCTATTGGAAGTGGTCTTCTTTGACAGCCTCATTTACTGTAGAGCTGTAATGCCTTTCAAATATTTATTGTGAGTGATGGAGCCATGCAGGAGCATCAGCCTTCACTGATTTTATTATTGCACTGCTGGAGGAACACAGATGTATCCTTCAGGTTTTATGAAACTCACAACGTTCTTCACAGTGTAAAAGGATGAAAGACCTAAACCAGCACCTGGGCACTTTATACGTGATCTGTTCAATTTCTCATAAATTTTTTGGAGGCTAACTTTGAAATTAAAACAAACATGGGAATCACTATCAGTGGGAAAATCTGTCCTGGTAAAAAAACTTACATACACAACATGGATCTTCATGTTCTGCCCCCATCCCATGGGGATGACATGACATCCACAACCATGACAAACTCCACCCCAGATTCACAGTGATGGTCAGGGCTGGTTTTCTGGGGGGCATTTTCTATGTTTGTTTTTTTTCTCAATGATCATTAATTCTAAAAGAAAATGAGCTATGAAAATGGACAGCATTTTTTTTGACTGACACTTCGTTTCAACAGCAGCTGCAGGCTGCTTTGGGGAAGGCAGAACATTAAGAGACAAACATGAAGTTTGTTGCCTGCACCTGGAAACATTTTAGCCACAGAGAACTAGGTTCTTTTTCTGATCAAGTGTGATACACCTGCATGGGACCCCTGATGGAAGAGAGGAGCTATGCCAGTAAAAAACTTCAGGCTGCCGGGAGTTGGACTTCACCTGCCAAGCTTTTAAGAGAATTATACCTGCTCCTCAGGCAGTGTGGAGGGTGGAGGTTGGAGCATCAGCTTCCACACCTTCTCTTCCTGCACTCCACTGTGGTTAATAGGATGCTTCCTGTACAGGCTGAGTAGTGCAGCTTTACTCCCTTCAGAAAAGATACAGAGAAAGACATCCCCAAAATTTTTTATTTCAATAGCTCATCTTGCAATTTACAGCCTTATAGTTCATTCCCACAGTACAGTTATCAGAGGAATTTTAAATTGTAGGTCACTGGATAAGTGAGTAAAACCCTCCCTCCCCAAAACAAACTGAAAAAATGCCCTTCAAACTTGTCACCATTAGCTAATGGCTGTAGTATTTTATGCTGAAGGAACTACGTTGCTTGCGTGCAACTGCCACTGAAACTATTTGACAACAACGAGGGTGCTGGAGGAACTTTAGGCAAAAAAATAACCACGGTATCAATGCTTCAAATATCTAATGTAACACGGCTGAGAATATGGCTGGTCTTTGTCAACCAGGGAATTAAAGGCGTCCATATAGATCTTGGAATAAAATCATCCTGGCTGCAACAGCAGGGATTAACTATACTGGATTTTGCACATATTTGATAAACTGGAATTCCAAAGTCTCTATTTGCATTTAATATAATATGCACATTCTCAATTTCCTAGGCTGTTTATTTTAAAAGTTTAAAAAAAAAATTAAGAAAAGTTTAAAAGCATACAAGCACCTTAAAATGTAAATCTACCTCTCTTTCAGCCTCTCCTTTTTTTTTTTTTTTTCAATAGATAACTTCTAGTTTAAAGTATTCAGTCTAAAACTATGATCAGCAAGTACAATTAAACTCTGACTCAGACAGGTTTGTGCCAGATGGCAAACTGCCCCATGAAAAGGTACTCTTGGTGTCTTTCTATTTATCTCCCTCTGCCTTGAAGTATTCAGTATTACAGTGCAGAGAGATTTTGGGACAGCTGGGTAGCATGCTGGGGAAAAGGAGCAAAAGGACCATTTCATTTTCTTGGCATATCCTAGCTACAAAAATGTTTCCTACAACAGAAGTACAAATGAGCAACTTTAGAAGAAAAGGGATAGCTAAAGTCTTACATAATGGACTATTTATGTCTGAAAAAACTTTAATATAAAAACATCATCTGAAATAAAAAAGTGAGGGAAATTTAAGAAAAAAATTATTTCCTGATGTTAATAACTTATTCTGTCACTCAGAGCAACTTGCTTTCTGGTGATATTTTACTGCAATATTCCAAGCTATGGAAAAACTGATGTTTCATTATAATGATAATTGCTTATTCTTTTTTTATAGCACTACACCTGCCAGGTGAGTGCTGGGTAACCTCAGGTTAGGACTCTAAACTTAAAAAACAAAATAAGCTTTTTACCAGCAGATCTTTTCCTTCTGTGTTGATGTGGGTGGTATCACCACTGATACCCTTTCCTCCAGACTCCAGAGATAACTTCTGACTTCCATGGTTGTTTCTTGCTCTAACATACAGACATGGGCTGAATTGCAGGGTGGGAGGCTACCTGAGCATTACCTGCCTGAGGGAAATGGGGTTTATCACCATTGGGTCATCTGATGCTTCTTTTTTTTACTGTAGCTGGCATTCCTTCACATGGGACTCTGTCCTTCATGCATGTTCTCACTCATGCCCTCTTGAGTCAGAACAAATGATGGAGACTGCTATAAATCTTCAGTTGCTTTTGCCACAATATCCTTTGCTGTTCTGGAAACCATGGCTTTTTCAGACATGGACCCTCCTGGTGCAGTGGAGACTGCTGCCTTTAACCATGGAGCTTAAGTGACTATGGTGACAGCTCATGATCACAGTCCTGTCAGCTTCAGTGCCTCCTGCAGGGCTCCAAGCACCACATTCACTACAGTCTCATAAATCCCATATGGCTCTTTTTCAAACCATGTGTCTATCAATGCCTAGAAATGTCCCTCTTAGGCTGAGAAAAATCCCAACAATTGGCCTCTTTCCTTCTCTGTCAGAGAGGTTTTGGGTTTTATGCTGAGTGTAGTCCTATTTCTACCAGTGAAAGTACTCTTGTCCTTCAGCTGTGATAATCTCCAAATAATCCAAACTATCCTGTGGTTTTATCATCTGTCTACATATGCCCATTTGCTTCAGAGTGATTCTCTTGACCATTATGAGTACCTCGCAGCCCTTCCACATTACCCAGAGCTGCTCCAGGCAATGCTTGATTTGCCCATCAGTCATGCTTCCCCCTTTCCTTGGGGTTGCACCCATCAGCCTAAAATACCATGCCTCACTCATCCCATAATCAAATACAGCATGAAAAGACTCAACACCTCTCAAGTCTCAGGGAGAAAAGGCTTTCTAAGGTTTCTAAACTGCAGGTTACATTGTGCCCAAATGCTTTCCCAGAGTCTTCTTCAAACTCTGAGATCCTTTTACCAAGATCCACATATGCTATGCTCACTTCCCAGCTGTAAAAGTGTTTTTTTGGGAATCTGTCATGTTCTTAACACTTTGCCAGTCTCCAGACTGGCAGATGCCCATGATCACAGATTAATGAAGGAGAAGCAGGGACCTGGAGGCTGGAAGGTAGTTCTTCAATTTCATTTGACTGTGCTTTGTAACTAATCAGGAAAATATGTCATAAGGATGCTGGAAAAACACATTTTTCCTTGCATAACATATGTTACTTAGATAAAAGAAATAGATAACAACCCCCATGTTGCTGCATACCAACAACTCCCGTAATATGAATGTGACTCAGGCACCCAAAGGTTTAAAGGTAATATGCCAGTAAAGAACATCAATCTGGGCCAAAGGGAAGCTGCTGGCTAGATGATAAAACCTGGCACAACCCCTTTGTACAAACTCAGCATAGCCCTTGAGTGTTGCAGTGAAATCTTTACCTTCACACTATGAAATCCTGAGCCTGAGTGGGCAGGGAAGGGGGAAGGGATCAGAAGGAACCGCAGTGCCTTCGAGTAGTGCTAAAGACATTAAAGGGCCATCAGCAGCTCACCAGCAGAATCCTGCATTTATTACAGCATAGCAAATTTTCAGAGATGAGCTTCTTTCATTTAGGTCTGCAGCTGCTTCTGACATCTCCCAGCTGAAAAGGGCTGAGCATTCTCACAATATTAAAAACTCAGCTTCTTTTCCTCTTGAAACTGTAGAGAGGCAGAGCAATAATAAAAAAAAAGGAATAAAATACTCTCCTGTATCCTGCCTGTTTACTTTCAGGCATAGGAGGACTGTATCAAATTTAACACAAGTGAAAAACTGGAGCCAAAAGACTTGTTTTTTAGAATTTGTGCTCTAGATGAATGTGTGTAAGCCATATAAAATTGAATGTGACTGATCTTTATGGTAATGTCGTGAGTCATCTGCTAATGGTCAGTCTCCCCAGGCTGGAACTCATTATGGGGTGAAACTCATTATAAATAAATCCTTTTATCAGAAGAATTTAAATTCCCACTGCTTGTTCCAGGTGCCTAAACAGCCAGGGTCTAATTAACTAATGATGTTAACCAAACTGCAAATACAATTTGTATACCAGATGATGATACCATACATATATGCAACATTCTCTGTCAGCAAACTGGGCAGTATATATACACAAGATCATAGCTTTAAAAGCTCATTTTCCTTAGGCACAGGTCAGAGATGACAAGGGCACTTCATTTGTCATACAGCCAGTGAGTAAATGTACAGCACTGTACAGCAACATAGATGTGCACACAAAGTATCTATTAGTGGATCAAAAGATGGCTCTTGCCTCTAATCCATGTCACTCTGCTCTCACTGGTGTGGGTTTGCTGTTTGGCCTTGTTTACCAACACTTGTTGCCTTTACAGTGCTAATGCCAAAGATGAAACTGAAGAAAACAACACCGCTTTATCACACCGAAACATTAATATCTCTCAACTGGAAACAAATTGCTCAAGGGATCTGCCTGATAACTCTAAGTTGAATGAAACTAGGCAAAATATGTGTCTAAATAAATATTCAATGCTGGATTATATGGTCTAACATAACAATGCCATGCAAATCAAGAAAAAAGAGTCTGCTTTACTTTTAAAAAATAATCATTCAAAAATACTGTGTCTAGATACTTAGAGAAAAAGAATAAGCCAAGTAAAAAACATTTTCAACTAGAATTTGAAAAAGAAACCCTGTGATCTACAAGCAATGTTTAGATGTGCTAGTCAACACCAAGTAGCAGCTGCTCTTAAAGTTTAAAAAAAGAATCTATTAAAATAAGTATTTCAGCTATTGCAAACAAGACCAAATGAAAGATGAAAACCAGCACTGTGTGCTATTGACATACCAGAGGAAAATACAGAAATTCAGGACAGAAAAGCCAATAAAAAAAGGACGTTAAGTGAATTTTTAGAATTCTGTGCCTTGAGAAAGTCAAGAGCATTTTAGCTCCCAATTCAGAATCAAAACAACACTTCAGCTTTTTCTCTGAAATAAATGTAGAACTGTTTCTCCCCGCCAAAACTGGCATCTGTGTCCACAAAGGTGAAAGGACTAGAATGAACCTAAAGAAACAAATCACTGTCTTATCTTCTGCCCAGTGGAGGCAGAGTGAGAAAACCCAAAAAGTTTTTATGGTCCTTGCTACACCTAACCTGTGCCTGGAGGAGTCCAGAGAGGCACTGTGCCCTCATTCTTGCTGGGGATGGTGAGGGAACAGGCTTGCTGGGACATAGCAGTGAGGATGAACAACAGGTTACAGAGAAATCACTGCAGTTGCCCTCCCTTTCACAAACGTGGCGTCCCCTGCTCTGGCAATGCCCCCACTGCATGGAGGTTTGTGGATGAAGGGAAAGAGCATCTGGGTCTTTGACATCAGTCTCCCTTTCAGCACAAGAACAGAATGACATATATGTACCAGGTGGGGCAGATCCTGACACTGGTGTCTTAAAAGCCACTCTCCTTCTGGAGGCTGAATGTGTTTAGTATATATATAATCATGCAAGAGTTAGGAAGGAGCTGTAGCAAGAAGAAACACATTCCATAATCTTCCTGGTTCAGCAGTCACCAAGATAAACAGACTCCCAGCTCAAAGAGGTAGATGGACAGACATATCTCACTAAAGCTGTGTTGCAGATATAAGTGGTTTTGCAAAGAAGCAAGAAAAGGGTTGGTGTTTGTGAGTAATTTTTGTATGCTCCTCTTTACGAGTAGTTTTTTTAAGAAATGGAAGAATTTTTCAAATTACTTTTTCAAAAAAGCAACTGAACTTTGCAACTGCAACTTGTCTTTCCCTCAGCTCCTTAGTTGATCAAAAGAGAAAAATCAGAAAAAAGCATTTTTTACTTTCTTGTTTGTTTAAGACTCTTCCTTACTGGCATGCTATTTAATTTCTGAAGTGTTAAAACCATAATAAAACATCATTTTCCTTATTAAAACAACAAATACATGATTTTTTAATCACCAAATTATTTTGACAATTAACTACAGCACATTCGCACCTGCCATTTTTTCTCTCCTACCATATAGTGATTTTCAATATCATTTATCATGTCAAAATTTTTTCCTTAATATTTATGAATTATCTGGCTGAAATGGCAGTTTTTCATGATATGCCCTTTCTGTTTTAACACCAGAACTCCTACTGCTATAGATAATGTCTCTGGGATGAGAAGAGCTGGCACACCCTGGCTCAAGTCACTCGATTAAGCATTTTTTGAGAGGATTTGGCATTGGTTTAGGCAATTTTCAGCAAACATTCAACATAATTTAAAATGTCTAACTGAAATCCGATTTTAATTTCAAAGCTTCATTTTCCAAATAAAAATGACTTCTCATTTCAAAATGGATGCTAATGGGTAGCAAAAAGAAATTTTCCCAGAGTAAAATGAAAACAAGAATCCCTTACTTGACCTCACACAGGTTTCTTCCTCTTCCACCTGTAGCTTTTGTAGATTTTTGGTCCACAAAATTATTCAAATAATGCAATATTTGAAAAAAACTACAGTGGAAAAAATTTGTATTATAAATATCAACATATCTACATTACCTAAATTAACTCTCAATTTTTTTAAGTTGAGAGTTTGTAATTTTTGTAAACATGACCCCATTTTCCCCGCCTGCTCTATGGGCCAGCACAGCAACCCCTCTTGCCAAGCAGAAAATCTGCTCTCGGACATTTGGAAACATCTTGCCTGTTTGCGCCACCAAAGAGACTCAAAAAACCCAGTACTCCTACTTCTTTTTTTTTTCCTGTTTGTTTCAAAGCAGATAAAAACCATTCAGATCTCCTAAAGAGATGGAATGATTTTAAATCATAACCACATGGTCCATGTGTGTCCCGTATGCTGTCCAGATTATTCTACAGAAGCTCTCGGTGGTGACAGACCTAGCAGCACATTGTGCCTCTGTTGTCTGTTCCTTGGCACTTCCATATATGCTTCTCCTTTGGAGTAGTAAAGGCTTTCTGTTGCATCTATATCAGTGGCAAGTATGAGGCCCTGCCATGTTTTCGTGGTATAAATATGGAGGAAAAGCATAGCAAAAAGAATAAGTATCAAGGACATTCTTCCTGTTGCCACTGCTAAAGCCGTTTGTGTTTTAACCTAGGAGTACCTGCTAGAAAGGTCATCTGAGGGGTGGGAGATTTGAAATGATGATTTTTATTATTACTTTAGGGCATTGCTTATACTTAGCATCTGTTTTGCAAAGCAGATGTCTCACACTGTGAGATCCCTGCCCACCCACTGGAATATCTGCCTGGAGTTCACCTCAAGGCACCACCACAAACCAGGTCCTCCACGGTGACTGAGTGGGCACAGCCTTCAGTAGCTAAACTAAAGGGATGTAGTTTGTCCAAAATAATACTCCTGGTGTGTATTTTTTGATCTCTAAGTGTGATTCAGGCTAATTGCAAATAGCAGCTTTGATGCACCTAAAATCTGTTTTCTGTTTTTCTTTTCACTCATGAAAGTTAAAAAAATTCTGGGGAACTCTGTCCACTTAGCACAGGTCTCTAAACAAGCAAAGGTACTCTTGCCTGCAGGTAGGAGACTGTCCTTCCTTGGAAGTGGCCTTTCTCTGCTTGTAGGGTGACAGCCATCTGACAACAAGGACAACATTGCAACTTGAGGAATTAAATTTACCTCCCTATTTTGTAACCCACTGACCCCAAATGGAGAACAAAATCCTTTACAAACCAAAAACTTTCTGGATAAGTATTTTGTGAGCAGAAAACACAAGGCAGAAATTGTCAGATAAATTTTTTGAGTAATTCAGCCAGCACCTTTCCCTGGCTCCATAGCTCTCTTTAGAGAAAAATGCTAAGATTAAGTTATTAAGGGTAGATTATCATTAACTTTATCAACCATGTCTGAATCATACTATCACCCCCACAGTACTAAAGTAACTCAGAGCGCTGCAATCAATGGAGGCTGGCTGCTTTACACCAGCAGAGAAGTCTTCCTATGCCTTCACCAACAGCTATGAAAAAAAATCCTTAAGTGGATTTATTCACGGGTGAGGGAATGGGGGTGGAAACAGTTTCTCGGAAAATCCAAAATCCTGGCCAAGGATCCAGAAGAGTATTATTATTATTACAGTGTCCCTCTTTATGAGCTGTACTGAGCTGAGCTTGTTAGAAAGGTGTTAACTTTCCTCTGCCAAGAGCACTTTAAAGTAATCTGTTTATGAAAAATTCAATTTGGCAGCAAACTCTTGGCAGTCTCAAATCAACTACACCTATTATAACCCAGTCACAAGTGTATGGGCAAAGGTGGCTCAGTGCATCAGTCTCTCCTCCCCCTCCTCCGCAGCCTTGAAATTTGCTCAGCAATTCTGAAGGAGGAAAAAACAGTGTTGTGTAACTCATCTACAAAAGACAAGGAGGAGGGGGAATAAAAGAAGTCAGATACAAAAGACATACAGCTGCAAAGCTTCTGGCAGGATCTTACAGGTAGAAAGTCTGTTTGTGTGGGCTTCCCAGGACAAAGGAAACATCCTGTGCCCTGTGACTACAAAATATTCACCCCAACAGGGAAAAATTTAAATGATGCTGAAGTGATAATGAACACTTAAGTGGATTTCTTCCTGAAATGAGTCACAGCTGCTGTCAAAGCTCCATCAATTTGCTGTAGCATGTTGAGGAGAAAACTCTTAGGAATGCCATCTGAAAGCCTTTGCTGTGGAAGAGGAATCCCACCAAGCCTAGGCAGGGGCCCAGCAACACAGGGCACTATGAACATCTTCCCCATCCAGCTGGGAATAGGGCTTCCAGCTGCCTCCTCGAGGGAGTAACAGTGGTCCCTCCACACAAATAAACCATTGCATTATGGTGCATTTCTGTGTGTCCTGTTGTTAGCTTCATGGCTGTTTTTCTGCAAGAAGATATTGCTGGAACTGGGGAAAGTGGGCTGTAGAGGAAACAGATGGTATTTTCTCTCTAATTTTGGTGTTTGAGAACAAAATTTGCACAGTTTGTTCCTCGGTCAACCCTTACTTTCAGGATAAAAAACTGTAACCTGCCAGAATATGAATGGTTTTGAAATGTGCAATAAAAAAAAAATAAAAAGCATGAGGAAGGGAAGCTTTCATCTTAAAGAGCTACCAAATTTGCATTCCTGAGGTCTGATGCTATGGTTATCAATCAGATGCTTTGGGGATATTAAACACACTCTCTCACTAATATCAAAAGTGACTGTCCTTTCTTCCTCAAGATTTCCCAACAGATCTTTCAAGTCTTGAAGTTCCTTTCATTCTTAATACTCACTGTGATTATGTTGTATCTGCAGAAGTCTTCTTTACACCTAGAGTTTAATATTTTCCCCCTCTCCAACAGATCTCCTTTTAGCTAGGGTCCATTTCAGGTAACTGCTATCTAAAAGCTAATATGCCCATTTATATTAATACATGCCCTCAGTAGAATAGGATTAGGAGGCTCAGTCTGATATGTGCTGTGCCCTTGGTCTGGTAACTTACACAGCATTATCTTGTCTGCAGCCTAGGAAAATGCCCCAGCTGCAATTAAATGAAATCTCCTGCTCCACCTGATGTGCCCAAATGACTTCAGTTTGCTCTTTCCCATCTTACCCTCTGTACTGAGAGAAAGGCAAAATGAGTGCTGTAAGGTGCACGGGCAAGCCTTGTGCAGAATGAGATTAATCTCCCTTCCCTTCTTGGTAGAACAACCTGATTCCCATCTACTGGGGCCTTTTCAGGAAAGAATGCTACAGAAACAGTGTGAAGTTCTTTGCTGACAAAGTGACAGAAGAAGGAATTTCCATAAGACCTTTGGAAATGGTGGGTGTCATTTTGTGTATGCAAAGCAGAGCCTCTGGGTAAATCATGTTTGCTCAAGGAGGACTCGGTGCCACAGCTGCAGTGGAGCAGGAACCCCAGGCCTGCTCAGGCCATGTTCCTCTGATTCTCCCTTGTGAGCACACATGCACATGCATCCATCTTATTTAAAAGTCTCCAAAATCCAAATTCAAAGCATTCCCCTTTTCCCACCTCTCTTCCACCAGCCACCACTCACTCTGCTGAAGATGTAAATAGGGCAGATGTTTCCATGGCCACAGTGAACCAAATAAGCAGTTGGGGTTCAGTGAGTAATGTGGGCTTTTTAATTGTCCCTGTGCTGGGTAGTGCGAGGTGTGTGACACCATGCTGACAGTACCTGACGTTCTCCTCTGGCTCATTAGTGACATAACTGCTGGCACTGGCCCCTTCTCCCCCTGAAACAGTTATCTCCTGTGAGCTTCAACAGGCAGCTCCTCTCATGGGGTAGCACTGATGAAAAGTATATTTCACACAGAAAATTTCTCTTTGCAAGTACTAATTGCTGGTTCCAGTGCAGCATTGAACCTATTCACACAAGGTATAATTAAGTTGTGACTCACTGTCACAGGATGGTGCAGAGGCCATAAAGAATAAAATAAGCCTTTGCCAGGACTAGACAAATTCATGAGGGACTTGTCTAACAAACAGGATGGTTGGGGTGCCACACCATTCAGGAAGTCCCTCATAAACGTCTCAATAACTGAAGGCAAAGAGCTGTAGAGGAGAAAGATGGGTTTGGTCTTTGCTGCTCTGCAGGATCCCAAGCTAGATGAATATGTAGTCTCCAACCTCCTCTGCATAACAAATAGAATAATTGATATGAGCTGTGGAGCTGGTGGTTCTGAGTCTGAACAGGGCAAAGATGTCTCTGACCACAGTTAACCATCTTGAGAAGAATACCCAGGACATCAGTGGGATCAGCCCGAGGCTGCATTTGACCATTTGTCACAAGGCATTTTCTGATCCCTGTGTGGTGAGTCATCTAGCTGCTACAACACAGATCATTTTTCACTCAGTGAAAAGCACCAAATCCTTTCACACATCACAGACTGAGGTATTTGTCAATAAAATTGCTCATTTGAAACTTATTTATCACACTTTCTGGGAGCCAAATCTGGACATGTCTACTTTGGCTCATGCTATTCATGAAAGCTCTGGCTGGAAGATTTTGTCTCATAATCTGCCATTCAAAACCATCCTTGTCTCGGCTGTGATGTTCACTGAAGCCTCCTTGCAATGCAGAAGAAGGCTTAATGAGGAGGAGTCAGATTAGAACTGCCTTGGTGATCAGCTTGCCTGAGGAAGTTGTTTATCGATCCTTTAAAGCAGGCAAACCAATCTCTTCTGCAATTTGTCAAGAATATGGTGTAAATAATGCTATAAAAGTAAAAATAGCAATAGAAGTATTAATAACCCAAATAATAACTGTAATATACCCAACTGTAATATACCCAAATATAACTGTAATAATAACCCAAATATACTGTATAATCCTGGAATTTGAGTTCAGGCTCTAACAGCATGTGGTTGAAATATTGCAGTTTCTCAGGGCTCTTCTTCAGCTCCTGGGCTAGCAAAGGAAAAGAAGGGACCACGCCAAGATCTACGCTCACTCCTGTAATCAAACACAGCTCAGACTTCCTCGGACGATTCCTGAGCTTTCTTGACAGACTTCTACTATAATCTTACTCTGGCATATCCTTCTCTAAAAAATCATTTCAGCTACACTTCTCACCTCTTGGCAGCCTGGCTAACCAAAGGACTGTGGTTGTATTTGCCTGGGTCACATTGAAGCCAGTGATGGTGTTCACGCTTGTTTGCTTATCTCAACAAGATGAGGCCTGAAGCTCTTGACATTGTCTCCTGACAACACAACCATCACAACCAACCAATGCCAAACAAAGAAACAACTTTTGCCCCTCCACAAGTGGTCTTCTCACACAGCCACTGGGGCTTTAAATTCAGGTGTTGTTGAGGCCTTGACAAGCAGTTGGGAAGGTAATGAACAGCTCAGCTCCCTGCCCTTCTGAAACTTACTGACTTGACTTTACTTTTATATTCCCAGTGTCTGGAAGCATGAAAAGGGAAACAGATTCTAATTTCAAGACAAAATTCCTCAACTGTAATTATTATGTGAGACTGCGTTTTTTCCAGTCTCTCTCAGATACCTGATAAACACACATTCCCAGTTTAAAAATACTGATTTTTTTTTGTCTTCAGTATTTATTTCCTAGGTGAAGTGAGAATCAGTAGAGATTTTCTAACAGCCTAAAATCTGGCATAATACACAAGTATGACCTTGTCACAACAAGCAAGTTTTACTTAGTCATTGGCATTAGCAATGTTCACACAGCCCTGGGAATAATGTCTTGTTTCAGCTCATTATTGCAGTGTCAGCAATAGGAGGGCAGTGGGATTGATATCCAGCCCCCCAGAGGTGCATGTGCTGTTTGGAACCTGCAAGGGGCAGCAGTGTTATGGGTGGCTGAAAAAATGTTCTGTGGAAAGTCAAAGAGGACCCAGCATGGCTGGCAACTGGTGCTGCCCTCTAACTTTTTTTCATTTTCTAGAAATCAGATGCCTCATTTGTAAAGTAGGGATAACTATATAGACAACTCTTCTGTAAAACACATGAAATCTATAAATAAAAAGAGCAGCCAGATAAAACCACTGCTGTAAGTTTGCTGTCTTCTAGGGAAATTTTATCTCTCAAACATATTCTTAGAGATACAATAAACACAATATTGGAACCAATCTCTACTATATATAATTATCAACTCCCCACACACATATTTCCTCCACTCCTATTTTTCACCTATGTAGTCTTTTCTACCAAATAGGTTTGACCCTATTAGAGTTATCAATTTAATGAATAATTATTTGTTCATTAAAAATGCAGGGTTTAAGGAACATTGGATTAATGAGAGACTGTAATGCAGTACTATAGAAAATATAGTGAAGCATTTAATATTGTACACTACAGTGGCTGAAAAGTCCTGCCTTATAATCCTGTGGTGTCAACGTTGTACTGAACAGCAAGTAATCCTAAAATCCAGTTAACTTGGGCTTAGCGTACTGCAGAAGCTCAAGAAAGAGCAAGAATCTATTCAGTCACTTTGAGTTACCATAGTTAAGGGATGGGTTTGGGAAAAAATGCTCTGTTATGTTTTGCAGGTCTCACTTTCCAAATGCTGGCACTCACTAGGTCTATGCAGCAACTGTTAGGTCTTTGATTAATATTGTAAGTCAAATCATAGGTCACTACATGCCTATTCCAAAATAGTCCTCCCTCCCTGCCAAGTCCTAAGTCCCAGAAACCCTTATCACGGATGAAAAAAACAGGAGATATTCAATCAGATGCACAGGAAGACATTGAAATGACAAAGCTTCTAAAATTACAAATGTACAAACTTCAGTCCTGATTTTCTAAACTCTCACTCTCTTGAACAGTCCTAGAAGACCCACTGTAGACACCAGCACCACATCTGGGAGGGGACCTCAAATGCTCTTCTGATCCTTATTCACTAATTACCTGTGGCCCACAAAAACTTATAGTTTCAGCAGGGTAATCTTTAGAAACTAGAACTCAATGGTGTAAAATTGAATTTTTAATGAGTTTATTTTTTCCTGCAGGATGGTTGTCCTTTAAATATGAATAGCAGGATAGCTGACATTGTATGAAGTAGGATTCTTGAGACAGAGAAAACCACCAAAATTCCCCACAGAAAGTATTCTGAAATTCATCATACAAGACCTTAAACTTTGCAGCTAGGCAAATAATTTCAGTACTCTCATTCCCTTGCTCCTCACTAACCCTCAGATAGATTCTAAAAGAAAAGTTCAATATTAAATTTCTTATGCATTCCTTAGGTGTTTTTAAGGAAAAAGAAAATAGAGGGAACTTTGTTTCACTGGTTTCAGGGAGCTGAGGGCAAGACGGTTGAAGCTAGCTCAAAATGTTGAAAATATAGCCAGTATAGTCTCCCCATTCCTATTAAAAAAACACAAAAAACAAGAGATTATTCTTGAATAATCCCTTCCAGACAGCTAAAGTAATTAATAGATTTCATTAAGTATTTATTAATTGGCAAAGCTGAATCCAGGTAGTGTTTATCTACCTAGCGAAAACTAGCATGGAGAACTTGCCTAATGGACCATTACAGCAGCAGTAATAGAGGTCTATTTTTGCCATTCAAATAAAAATGAATAAGAGAGGAGAACTCATACCAAAAAATCTGCGTACCAAACAAATAAAACCCAAACAACAACCTGCCCAGAAAAAAGCTACTGTAAATAATAAACCATAACACTTGGAAACTTCAGGGGAGAAGTTGAGTCTGTATCCCTCTCTGTTTTATCATGTATCACATATAATGAGTCAATGCCTAGGGCAAACTGTCTGATTGTTCCAATCTTAGCGGCAGCCCTGATAACAAGTGCAAGAGAAGATGATGTTTTAACCATGGATACAGTGGTGGGGCCAGAGCTCCAGGCAGTGACATTAGACAAGCTGTGAGGGAGGTTGTTTTGTAACCCTTACTCTGACAACTGAGAACCTACAGCTACAGCAATATTTGGCTTGGATCTGCATCTGCCTTAGATTACACTGACTGTATGCAGCAAACACGGTTTTATTCATGCCTGGCTTTTACAAATAAGGGTCCTTGCCTCTGTACCTTTTTCCCTTAGAAAAAAAAAATCAGAAACTATTTTTGCTCCAGCATTGCCTGAAGGACCTATAGCAATATAATCTTATTTATTACCTGTCACTTCACTATGCAAACATTTCCTGCTTATCAGACCAGCCATTTTTTATATTGTTTCTCTCTGAGGTCTCAACATCATCCATCACTGGTAGTCACCTGCCCTGTTCCTGCTCTCGGCCTTTGCACTGCACAGGAATCCACCATTGCAGGGGCCAGGGGCCTGGGCTTCTGCCCTTTTCCATTTTGTCATTCTTCCATTAATACTCGACCTGCCTGGAGCACCCAGCATATTGCTAAGGATTGAGTGGGGACCTTCTTTATGAGCCTTTCCTATAACCTTCTCTTAATACAGGCGAAGCCAACCTGCCTTCATGCTTCATGAACAACTCACCTCCTTCTTCTTTGAAGGAAAAATTGGTGGAGGTTTTCTTTCCTGTGAATAGTGGTGGTGCCTGCCTGCTCTCTCATTCATGCATACATACGGATGCCTTTAGCCTAGAGATACACAGATTTTCACCTAACCTTTCTTAATTGCTACAGGGAAGAGATGAAGGAGTAAAATAAGGACGCAGTTGCCATCAGAGTAGCAAGTGGCTGAACTTGCCAGTAAAGTAACAGGGGAAAACCATAATTAGATAGATCTGAGACAGGTCTGGATTCAAGACCAAGACATCTAAATGTAATCATGATTAGTAAGAACATGTTAATATTACCCTAGTTTTCTAGTGAAGTTTGTCGATAACAAGCCAGGCAAGAACAGGACAACAATAGACTCAGCTCCACAGGGTTTTGTCCTCCTCAGACCTCCCAGAGGGATGGGTCATGTAGTTCCATTGATGTACCTCAGCAGCCTCCAGTAAGATTGTTCATGCATCCTTTTTCTGTATTTCCAGTATTTTCCCTTCTCTCTTTTGATTTTTAGGAGGTGAGATTTTCTCAATAATACACAGTTAAAGCTGTAGACAAACCTGTCTGCACATTACCTTTGCTCTGGAGAACATCTAGTAGAAAATGTCCCAGTCTTCTCTTCCCAATTGCCCTGCCAAGCATCCTTTCTCCCTTTCTCTTTGTCTCTAGACCTCGGTGAGAAGGGAAGAGGCCGTTATCACATTTTCTGTGCCAGAAGAAGAAGGAAGCGTTCCTTTATAAATTCACAGAAGTACAAGATTACCAGTATATAATCAAGGGATTCCTTGCTTGCATGCTTGACCATCATCAGCTTCACCAACATTGCTATATGCACCCTAATAAGGTCAATTTTTTGATCTTGTTCTTTATACTATAGAAATTATATTCTCAAATGCATATGTGTGTACACATTCCTAGGGCATAGGAAAAGACATGTCTGTAATAACTGAAAAAGTAAAAGGGATTGGTTTTCTCTCTACCTAGACAGGTATGTCATTAGAGTATATTCTTCTATTTCCTTAAGAGCAAATTAAAATAAATCTGACCAGGTAATGTGTCTACAGTACGACAGGATTCCCATAATGCTTCTAAATATAACTGGATTTTCTTGTAATGTATTATAGTGAAATTACAAGCTAAATTTCCAACAAATTAGGGATGGGAATGATGAGAGGATGTTATGATAATGATGTACTACATAATGTAATACAAGAGCTCATAAACCCATAACATCAGTTTCCTATGAAAATGATGCATAATTTTAATAAAAAATATATAGAAAATTTCTAGATACAGTAATGACTGCATGACCTGCTTGATTGTAAAAGGTTAATTGTAAAATTTACTTGGATATGCCCTCTAACTTCTTTCTAAGATCACTGATTTGTGTACAAAGTGGGATAAATATTTTATTCTTCTCACACTTTTGTAACACTGAGCATTTTATCATATTGGTTAAAAAACAAATAACATTTTTAGTAACGTGCTATTCTGTACCCAGCACTGCTGGAGATCCACATGTTCATTTATGCTTTCCTACCTGGATACAAGATCTTTTGCAAGGCGACAGATCTGGCTCTCCAGTGACGCAGAGTGCTGTGCCTCTCCTGAGGGACTTGGAGCTGCCGATTTTAGTGGCAGCAAAATCCACTTTCATCTTGCACTTAAAAACTGGCATCAAATTTGCAAATTACTTCTCTGTGAGCTGCTTATAGAGGAACTTTCAAAGTCACAAATAAATGCCTTTCAAAGGGAGATAGTCATGTATCTTCCCTGTGCCTTGGCACATGTCCCTTCAGCACAACACCAACCCTCAGCGCTGGCCCATCCCTGTGGGAGCTCCTGTTCAGGCATGGCTGAAGTGCTAGTTTGAGGTGCAGCAAACTCTGCTTCACATATCAAAATAAGAGGAATAGAAACCAGTGTGGGTGGACAGTGGGAAATAGAGAGGGAGCTGGAGAAATGTTTTGCTGGAAGCGTGAGTCAAGGCACTGTGAGATGTGCAGGATTGTCATAGTTTACATAGTGTCCTCATTGCCAAACAACCACGTCAAACCTTCAGCACAGGGCTGCTTGTGGAGAGGTCAGGAGCTTCAGTACAGTAGTAGTGTTAAAGCAGCAGCGTCCTCAGCCAGGGGCACTGGCCCAGGAAGGATCTCACAATCCCCTAAGACATGGTTCCCACAGCAAAGAGCTTCCACTTTAAGGCACAACCCCATATGCAGCACTGAGAAAAGACATTTTCTTTCCTTCATCAAAAAAAGTCCAAATTTTAATGGCTTCAATCAAAAACCTCTCCTGGAATGAACTTAAACCTAGACTATGAATAGAGACATATGACACTTATGAAGTTGGACCTTTTGTTGTCAGTTCCCTGTCGTACTTATTTGGCCCAGATAGCATTTATTTATTCTACAACTTCCAAAAAAGTTTTTTCACAGCTACACATAGAAAGAAATAGAAATAGTGAGGGCTGTGCTGACCCAAAACCTACCATAGTCAAGGGAGATATAGCCACTGATTTCAGTCCCTTGCACCAATCTAACTCTCTAGGAGCATTACTTCAGGCTGACCTATTGCTTTGGGTTGTAGACCAATTCAGAGCAGAAATCACTGAATTTAGAGATGAGTCCCTCTTTTATTTTTGTTTTCCTTCCATAATTTAGAAGCAGCAGCAGCAGCATCTGTTCTCCAGCGCACAGCAGCCTGCCACACTGCAGGTAGAGCCCGCTTGAGTCTCTAAGAAAACCTGCCTGGTTCTGTCCCTGAGCATGCATGTAGGCACAGCACCAGCACACACAAGTCACTGTGGCACACAGATCCCTTCTGACCTGCCTGACAGCCCTGCCTTTCTTCACACTGTCAATGGAGAGGGGTCACATTAAGGGAACAGGACACTAGAAGTGATCCTGTAAAACCTTACAAGTCTTTTAGCTCTCCCTTCCTCTCTCCAACATTTAGGCTACTTAAACACCACCTGGATATTTTGTTGTCCTTACCAAAATATACTATTATGGTTTAAGAAAATTTTAAAAAAGAGTGGTAATAAAGAAAATTTTTTTTTTTAAAAAAGAGATAGGAAACCTTAAGATATCATGCCAGAGCAGACAGATCAGATAATTTAAGAGCAGAGCAACAGCACTTGTCCTCCCCAGAAGCACAGCCAGCACATTTAATTTCTTTTTCAGTATCTGTCCCATGTTTATTATTAAAACACGTCATCACCATTTAATCACCACTGGAATTGAAAGTAACTTTTCACAGGAGTATTCTAAAATTAGAGAGTGCCAATTAAAATTAATGCAAATCCAACGTACTGTGCTGTAAAGAAACTAGGGCCAACATGATGAGCAAGTGCAACTCATACTTGCTCATTTCGGAGTGCTGATATTGAATTTTAGTACTTATTTGTTTGTGTTTCCCTCCTCTAAGAGCAATGCCACAAAACCCCGGGCTCTGCAGAAACCTTCTCCTTACCCCACAGACACAGCTGTAAGTCCCATCCATGAACCTCCCGCCTTCCCGCTCCAGAGGAATCGCGGCGCGCTCTCCCCGCAGCAGCCTCCCTGGGCACTTGTCGCCCTGCGCCACGTCCCGCAGACAGCTGGGGCCAACCTGGGGTGCCGGGGCATCGTGGCGGCGGGACATGGCCCTTCCTGATATAATGGGAAGGCTTGTGCCAGCACCGACATCGGTCCGGGCGGGATTCCAGCGCAGCCGCCGTCCCGCACCTGTTGCAGGGCACCAACCGGGACAATCAGCTGTGTGGCTAATATTAGCCACCCGTGCTGCCAGCACCAGGGGAGTGCAGCGGGGACAGGAGCATGATTCAGGCACAGAGAAATTTGCAGAGAAATAATCGTTCAACTTTGCCTTTAGTTAATAGGAAAAAAACCCAAAGAGACCAGTGAATATCCTGTCGGAGAGATAACCTACACAGAAGTTCCAGAGCTGTTCACGGTTCTTTCCTATTCATTACATTAACCTGCTTTTGTCTCCAGCAGTCTTTTCAGAATTGCTGGCTGTAAGTAGGAAAAGGTACATTCGTATTTATTGTCTCTGCTTCCTTGGCACTGATAACCTCAATTCCTCCAACAGCCAGAGGACAAACAGCAGGTTGAGCCCCAGCCATGCTGAGGGTGACAGTCACACGAGCACTCTGCTTAGTGGCAGGCTTTGATTTGTGGCTACTAGGAAAGCACCGTAACAGACAGTGCTGTTGCACACAGCAAGAAGATAAAATAAACTATGCTGTGACACATAAAAAATCAAAATCAAAAAAACCTTCCTGCCCAGCATAATGCGCAGGACTTTAACATGCAATGATAACATAGCATGTTAATGTCCTGCTTAAAATAAACATCACAGAATGGGGCCACTTTATTTTTTTAAGAGGAAATTTTGCAATATTTGATTCCTTCTTCTCCCTGGACATTGCAGATGTCTCCAGGCACCAGGGGACATGATGAAGGCATGCACTGCAGAAGTGGTAAGCACCAGAGGGCAGCTTAAATGCAAACGTGAGCTCCAACTAGAAATTGTCTGACTGAGCTGTTTACAGCAGACCTCCCACATTCCTAGCTGTAGGCTTATCTAGTGCATCCATTTTGTTTCCATAAAATGACTGCGTTTGAGATGAAAGGGATGTAAAGCAAGAGCTGCAAAACCCTGCTTTCTGCAAGACCTGTCTGGAGGGAATGGCATCTGATGGTGACAGTGTCTGTGGAGAAATATAGGTGGTGAAGCTCTCATACTGGGTTGTGAAAGGTGTAAAGTCCTTCTGCTGGCTGTGTCCTGGCTAGATTGTTATTTTAAACCATATCAGGGACCAGATGGTGCCTTAAAAAAAAAAGAAAAAAAAAAGAAAAAAAGAAAAAAAGTGATTATAAGCTAAAATTTAAAAATACACCAGAAGCATTTGTGAAACTGTAGGAGAATTAAAGGGACAAACACCAAAACTAGACGTAGTGTGACCTTGGCTTCCAAAGAAGAGAGTTGCTGCAGTCTGAGAAAGATAAAATGAAATTGGATGTTTCCACTTCTGCAAAACGTGGGAAGCTCCCTAGACAGCTCAATTAGAGAGAAAATGTGACGCAGCTGAATCCCTACATTTCTCCTGCATCCTCTGAGTAACCTTTTTGATCCCTGGAGAAAAGAAACTTGATTAATTTTCACAGCCAAGTCTCTCCTTTAATAGTAATATATAAATTTGGCCAAGATCTGGGCACATTCCTTCTTCCCTGTGAGCTGTATTGTTCCCTGCTAGCTGACCAAATCAAGACAGGCTCACCAGACAGCAAATAATGTCTGTTCATTCCCTGACTAATCATCCAAGTAGTTCAGTTTAAACTTTTTTTCAGTTTAAGCAGAAAATCTATCTTTAAACCTTAAAACAAATTTAAAATGAAATGTACATTTACATCTTTCAAATAGCATTATTTCTAGATTTGGAAAATTTTCTTGGTATTTTACAGCCTTTCAGAGAAAAAAGTCAGGTGATGAAAGCTACATAATCCAGCCTGCTAGAGAAAGGAACATTTCTCTTAAGGAATGTAGATTCAGATCCACTTCTTTCCAGTCCTTGTAATGCATACCAAACTGGAACATGGGAAGTCTGCTTTGTCTTTATCTGACACAAGCAGTTAAGTGACTATGCACAGCCACCTATATAAACAAATTACTTAAATTGATCTTTGTTTTGTTCGGTTTCTGTCAAAGGCATTGAGCTTACTATGGAAGAAAATTACGGCTTTCCTTAAAGGAGGAAGGCACCAGAAGTAGTTTAGGGAGGGATCTTTGTGGCTGAGGCACGTGTTGTATATCCATTTCAGGAAATGCATGTCCTCAGCTAGAAATCTCATCACAAATAATCCAAGCTAGATGAAAACCAAATCTAGCTGCAAAGCTTGAGTGCAGGTAGAAGACTACCTCACCTCCAAGACCATTGGGTTGTAACTGTCTCCTTCAAGCTTCTGCTGCATACAGGACAACATGCCAGCACATACCACTGGAAGGTAAGCATATCAGAACACAAGATTTGACACATAGAGCCATATTCTCCAAGAGAGTTACAGTAAAAACCAGACGGACTCAGGAAACTATTTCTTTCCCCTGCTTTTCAGTCTAGCAGCAAGGCAATCATTCCTGCAGGCCTGGTGTGTCCCTTGATGGCCACCATCCTTCGAGCTGTAATTCAAGAACCTGAGCACAGCTGGCGCCATCAGTCAATATTGCGCAAGCCCTTACAACACAAAACAAGCTGTTCAGGTCCTGGCAGGAAGCTAGTGTTGGAGCTGGATATGCCTGCATGCAGTTCCCACAGGAGATTTTACCCTACTGTTGAGTTTTCTCATGTATATGTTGATTTTGGTTTTTATAGAATCACAGAACTTCTAATGCGTGTATGGTCTTCCATGATATTGTTGACCTAGCTTGCTATGCATTGTCAGAAGAATCAAAATTACAATAATGAAAAGAAAAACATTTTTTTTAGTCCAGCCCATCCAACCCCTGTATTTTAAAATGTATTTCCAAGGGTATGAGAGGAGAAAAATAGATACAACCAGATCCACAAGAGTTGGATGCTCAAAAGAAACACTTGGCTTCTGCCTTGTTGTGGAGGTGCCTCTAATTTTCAATACAACTGTTCCAAATATCTGCTATTGAATTTACTCATTTGTACTTTGTCACAGCAAAAGTGAAGAGCTGAATCTGTAGGTTATATTGAAGATCAGGCCAATCAAAGCTTTTTTTTTTTTATTGTTTTTCTTTCCCCAAAACACCTGATGGTTAGAACTGTGACTGAGTATATGAAGAAATAAATTATGTCCCTTTCCCCATCTGCAAGAAACTACCCACCCAGCTAAAGCTACAAAGCACTCTAAGGGAGATGTCTGCAATTCAAAACTGTTGCTATTTTAGTGGAATAGGTAGAATAAATTCTTATAAGGTAAAAGCAATATGCAAGTTTCCAGCTAGTCTGTGTATAGAAGGGAATATTCACATATTTCCATAGCAGGACTTTAACTTGGCAGAATGCCTTGATCACTATACTAGAAGCTTATTTTTGAGCTCTGTCAACCACCTTTCAATAACCCAAACAAAAATTTGAATGTTTTTATGCACATGGATCTGGATCTACTCATCTTTGATTAATAATAATCATTAAATTTTCATTCTGATTCAGTTTTTTTAAGTATATCAGTTCATGTGAAAAACAGCAATACATATCCAGCATGCAGAATAGGCTGTGTGAGGTGCAGGGCTGTGTTGTGGAAGATAAAGCTGAGCAACAGCTCCTCTGCACTGCTCCTGAAGAGAGATTTCCAGAACATCCTAGCTCCATTCCTACAGAAGTCTATAATTAAGCAGTCTCTACCACACTGGCTAAGAGTGGATTGATCCTCAGGTTACTCCAAGATTAATTCCAGGCCAAGCCTTATATGACAGATTGGCTTAATGTTTTCTAAAGTAACTTCTGAGGGCTTTGTTGCATCTACTCACAGAGAAGCAGCCCCTCACCATATCAGAGTGCAGTGCTGCACCTGGAGTAGGACTATGAACACACAAAGGCAGGGATCTCAACATCTCCCTATTCCTTTCATTAGGACTCAACATCTACAGTAGTAGAGGTCAAGACAGGAACCTAATCCACACTGTTACATGGACCTGTCACTGACATACCTTAAAGAAAGTCTGATACCATGAACTGAAGCAACTGACAGAGTCATAGAAGGAAGTCAAGCATATCCAAAACTACACTGTATATTTACCTGCAGATGAAAGCACGTCTCCCAAATAGCACAGATGTAAAAAGCTCGAATGCTTTTTGCTTCCAAGCAAAAATAGAAAAGGCATCTGAGTCATGCAAAAATACAGTAAAAAAATAATTTAACTCACAAAATGAGTTTAGGAAAGTGTGAGGCATCTCATCAAAGGAAGACTGTGTCATGCTATGCAGATTATATTCAGCTTCTAGACAAGAAAGGTAATACACTTTCAGTTTTTATATATTTCTTGACAGGCCATCAATAGCATATTAGTGGCAGCAGCAATATTGGCGAAAACAACAACCGATTCAGCCCTGTGTTGGGTACTGCTTTGCAGCAGCTTGTGTAACTGCCTTGTTATATGTATCACCTTTTAGAAATCCCTGGGCTTGACAAAAATCTTTCCTGGGCACAAGGTTGTGCTGACCACAATAAAGTCTCTAAAATTCCCTAGCCATTCATAGAATCCAAATTAACAGAATTACTGATACATAAAGACAGGGAAATGAAGATACAGGCAAAGAATAGATACCAGAACTGACATAAAGTTTGGGGCACACAAGGCAGGAAAGGGAATGGGAGTTGAGGAGGTAATGCTGGATTATGAGCTAATTTGTCAACTGTGCTGCAGTATGAGTGAGAAAATGATCCTGTGACCGCACATCTTTGCTTTTCCAGACCAACACAGCTTCACCAATTGCATCTTAGCCACCAGGGACTTGTGCAACTTCTGCTGTTTGACAAGAACCTAGCTGTGCCGATGAGCTGACAAATCCAAAATGCCTCCCGCCCCCAGCCCCTGCTGTGTGCCAAATTGCTATGTGTGTGCTTGTGCACCACTTAGAATCCATCTTTAGCGGTTGCCAAGAATGACCCCCTCCCAGTCTCTCCAGCAGAACGAAGCAGGGAGAGGGAAGTGGGGGGAGATGGAGAGGCAGAAAGAGAGGGAGTATGCTGTGCACTTAGAAAGCCAACTTTTATTTTTAGAGATGTGAAGTAGCTCTTGAACACAGCTTGTTTTTCCCCCAAACAGAAAAGATTAAAAATTAGTTAAAAAAACCGAAATCAGATGGCAGCTTGGCATTAAGCAGGTACCCAAAAATGCCCCTGTATGATGGAAGAGCCTAGCTGAAGCAAGAAGCAGAATTAAAAATTCCTAATGAGCAGAGATCAGGACACACAAGCCCCCTTGCAGATCTCTAAGTAGATGTTCCTGTGCACACACACACACACACATACACACACCCCTCCCTCGTCCAGCCTGGCTGCTCTGCACGAGCCCATTCACAAAGCAGCTCTCCCAGCTAATAGTCTGGCTAGCTGCTGTGGCAGAGGTTTTGGGAAAGACCACTTAGTTTAACTTTCTACAGGCACTGTGTTGCTATCCCAGATTGCCATTTGGAGCTGGATTTAGTGAGTGCTGCAGCCCTGCCAGAAGGAAGAAGAAGTGTGTTGGACTGCACCATCTGAAGAGAACAGTAAGCAGAGATGAGCAGAGGGAGCAGGGAGAACAAGCTCAGTGCAAGATGCTGACCTTGACACTAGACCGATACAAGCTGCTAGCAAAGCCAGATTGTCAAAAGATGGGACACTAATGATCAGAGATTAACTAGAAAAGGTACATCTGAAACATGCCTGGTAGGAAACAGGATTGTGTCATCATTGTCCAAGTACACTTATCTGTCAGTTTTTTTGCTTTTACTTGCACATATTCTTGACACGAGGGACATGCAAAAAAAGCTATTCTGACTGAGATAAAATATATTTCAAGCCAAGCCTAGTTCAATCCTAGTTAATTCTCCATCTCTTGGAAAAATATGTTTTAGTAGCTTCATTCAGGGGGAATGTTGAGGCTTTTCTGTCTCACTCTAAAAGAACATGGTCTGGAAAACAACATTAAAAAAAGACTAAAATTAGGAAAACATTAAAATCTATCTCCAGTTGCTCTTTAGACATCCACATACTGCAATAGCCTCCAGTTTTGGTAACACGGAATGAGTTTCTGTAAATCATGAGGAGCAAGGTGACACTGAAGTCTAGCTAGGTAGCAAAGAAGAAGGTTCCACTGCAGAGGTGGTGCCCCTGCACATCATGGATCATTTGGCATGCAGGTGAAATGGCATCCATCTCTGGCTTGAGGATCCAGCTCTTAAAGACAATTTTAATTTCCAACACTCACCTGGAATTGCTGACTGGCAAAAAGGAAACAGGGCATCAGGAGCTTATTAAAGATGGTTGAGTAGATGCATCCTTATGGCATATACAGACAACAATTCCTGAAGATGTATTTTNTTTTTTTTTTTTTTTTAGTCCACAATTCTAAGCAGATCTAAGGAAGATCTGCAACGAAATGAACAAGTCCATGTTTGGATGGCAAGTCAGACCAGGCTAGAGTTTTTCACTGACAGAAACCTTAACAAAACCCTGGGTTCATGATTGGAGAAATCCTTCAGAATTTTAACCTCTCATTTGTGAAATGACACTGCCCACAAGTTTATCACTGTCGGAAGCTATTAGCAAGTACAAATATCCTCCAGATAAAAAGCCTTTATATTTTCTCTTTAAAAATGTCAATGGTTTTATATTCGTTTTATATGCTCACATTTGTGTGTTGATTAGCAACAGATTTCCAGCTGCACTGAAAATGTCTTCATAATGTAGGGAGGAGAGCAACTTCAAGGCAGCATTACCAGCCAGGAAAGCCATAATTATATTTCACTCACTCAAGCTCCCCCTTCCACCCCCAAATTATGTGAGGCTTATCCCTTTCTGCTGCCAATTCCATCCTTAGCATCACTTACCGAGGCCAACTCACATTTTACCACCAAGTTCCCCTCTTAGAAAGCTTCCTACTTGGAAGCAAAAGCCAGAGCAAACAAAGATTAGTACTAACTCCAGTCCCTGTTTCTGATATATCACTGTCATCTCCCACTCATTAGCGTGACTGCCTCCAGTTTCAGATAAAATAAGACATTCTTATCTCTATAAAAAAAGTAATTTCCTCAATTCATGGTGTTTATTCTGTCATGTGTTTATTTTTAGACTGGTTTGTTATAGTGGATAACAAATCATTGCCCTATCTCTATCTATATCTGTCACTGATCAGCTTAACTTGCAGGACTAACACCTGACTGGACAAACACATATTATTCTCCTGATTACTCTCTGGAATACATCACTGCTGTCACTCTGGTATTCATATCTCATGGCCAGTGATTCCTTACATGGAATCAGATAATCTATTTAAATAGTCCTATATTCTCCTGGAAGCTGACAGCATGAATATAATAAAGTTTATTGTCATCCTTCTGCTGAAGCTGGTTTTTTTAGTGACTGTTTCTATGAAAATCCCACTTGAAGATTTAACCATTGAAATCATAAGAAAATGGAAAAACATGAAGACTAGTTTACTCACCATGCTCTCTCTCAGATGTTATTGGTTCCTAGACCTTCTGAGCTTTCTCAACAGCACTGCATAATTTTTTGAAATTGGCACTGCACAAAAGAATATCCCAAAATATTGGTCAAGTATGTAGATGCCAATTTTTTTTTATACTGACTGTCAAAAGCACAGTTTTAAAGATTTTCAGAAGAGTGAAAAGGGAAGGGAGGTTGACCAGTGCCAGACTATTTTCAATCACAGCAGTTTTGGTCTCTATCCCCAGAGTTCCAAAAATCAGACACAAGTATTTCATTGTCTGCTTTCAACAGTGGAAAACCATCTGACAAGTCAGCCTGATTTGTTAAAACAAAATCATGGACCATATTGTGTCATTGCTTTTTAGGCAACCCCCCTCCCCCCATCTAAATTTCAATGGCAATGGGAGGGAAGTTCAGCTGTAAAACTGAGAGCAGGATACAACCTGTGGGATTCTCCAGAACATTTGAGGGTTATAAAGAATGGGAAACATTCAGACAAATCCATGAGGAAACTGGCCACACAGATAAGGTTTTATTTCCTACTGCATGATTAGACATTTTAGAAAGTGCTAGGGATTAAAAAAAAGAAAAAACAAGAAAACCAAACATAAAACTGAATAAGCAACCTCTACCCACCTTCTCTCCTAAAGTCTCATTCCCTTAAAAACTGGGACGCTGGTATAGTTGATGTGTCAGGGAAAGGGACACTTTCAGGCCAACTGCATGTCCTTGACCCCTTTTTGTCTTCTTACACTTACTGAGACATGAATGAGATATGCCCATCATAGTCTGGACTGGAGTAGGTATTGCTCTGCTTCTTTCTTTCAAGAACACTCTGAGCTGAACTAAAGCATGCCCTTGCAAGTTTTAATAAATAAAGACAAAGAACTGGAATAGTCTTTTTTGCATGCATCCTAGTGGAGGCAACAAGCTCTACATATGATGTAAGCACGTTTCTGCAACTCAGACCTGTCCCCTGTACTCTGCACAAAAGTAGAGCCGTGTTTAAGAGAGTAACTGCAATGCAAACCAGCCTGCACTTGTTGTGGTGCCGCTAGAAATACAGCAAAGCAATAGCCAGAGGGGAGTGGAGCAGAACGAGGCAGCCTGGAATGCCATGATGAAAAAAACCCAGAGAGGCAGACAGACTCTCCGCCAGCTGCCTCGACTGCCTGGCTGACACTGTGCCTTGCGTTTCTGGCTGAACATTTAGGAGAGCAAGAGGGCCAGATCTCATTACAATTCCTGACAGCAACTGTTTAGCAGAACCACTGTGAAGACCTGGGATGGATGACATACTGACATTTTAGAAGCAAATACTAAGCTCTTTATTAGAGGTACCCCTACTGTAAGGGAAACAGAGGACTAATAGATCATGGGCCTACTGGTGAGCAAAAGCAGCACTCAACTTTTAAATTAGACACTGTGAGAGATAATAACTCTTCCCTATATTAGACTTTACTTCCCATGGTCTTTAAATGTCAGTAATAAAGTACTACAGTTGTAGTTGCTGAGAATTATCAATGTATTGATATATATTTGTATTCTTTAATACTTTTTAAATACTACAGTATCAATTTATTTGTCATCTTCTCGTGGTAGAACCAAAAATGGATGAACTTTTAGTTCAAAATGGATGATAATGGGGGAAAAGAACAGAATGCAAAACATGAGGCAATTGTGTAGCCTGACAATTTATAACACTACCTGCCTTCTGCAGCCTGGTTATTTATGTCTGAGTGGGGAGATAAAGAAAAGAAAGATAGTTGCAGGGAGGACAGATTAATTTAAAACACTGTCACTTGCACCAGCTAAAGTCAGGAGTCAGATTCTCAATATATGTAACAGGTGCACTGCTTCTGAGCAGATCCACTAATAACAAAATCAATTTAAAATAAAGTCCTCCTAAAACAAAGATGAATGAGAAAGGAACAAAAAAAAACCCTAAATCAGAATGCTTTTTAAGTGTAGACTGTGACATTTCAGCTGTTTTGTACTGGCCATCAAGACAGAAATTCAAAACACCCCCAGTTTCCAGTCTAATGCAGAGCAGAGGTTTTGTATCTGGTCTCTCCTAAGCGTCCTTGCACAGTAAACTTCATCTAACTTTCCTCATCAAAAGTCCATGCCCAGTATTAGGGGTTCATATTCCATACTTGGTCCCAGATCCAGCCTGCTAGGTCTGTCTCAAAAACTGTCCACCAACACAAGCAGGAGCAGCTGGAGGCAGCAGGATGCTTCTAGGATCACCCAGCAGACAGGCAGCATAGCTAGTCACAGATCCTCTCTCCTTCAGATTTACAACACACCAAGCCAAAATGCCTCTAATGACAGAAAGCAATTACACCTTAAGCCCTTAACCTTAAGAGGTTAGAGAGAATAAAGGCATATCATTGTTTAAATGAAATTATGTGAAATACAGATTCTCCAGGCTGGCCTTTTTATCTTCTTTCTGTCCTTTCCTTTTCACACCTACTCAATGATTCCTGCACAAGATAGGTAGGTGTCACATTGCCCTTGGCGACAATAGTTTGCAAAGTGTCTTAATGCTCTAAGTATGAATTTTTAAATATCGTCCACCCACAAATGCACAGAAGCAGATCAAAACTGACATTATGAATCTAACATGGGTAAATATCATCATTTTCATTTCAGACAAAAATACAGTACCTTCCCTGGCTATGTGCTGTCTTCATGAATAAGAATTCACAAAATCTGCTTACATTAACATAAATAAAAAAAAGAGGAGGGGGAAGAAATGTGTAAAACATCTACTGAAAGGAGGCAGATTTTGCTCAATTCTTCATTGGCATTAGTATCAGCCAGGTTCAGCTGGGCTGAAGCAAGCAGAATTGCACAAATATAAAAAGAAAAGCAGTCCCCTCACTTCTAACTAACTAGTCACACAGCCATCTATCTATTGAGAAGAAAAAGGAATGGACACTAAGTCACAGTCCAGACTGTTATAAAGGTAATAAAATTCTGCATGCTCAAAACTAGAATTCAAAAATCCACCATGCATATACACTTGGAGCTTTCAGTTTCACATCAAATCTCAACAAAAATAGAGAATGACAGAGCATCAGTATGATTTGCCATGAGAACAGAAAGCTTCTAAAAACCCCAAAGTGTTCCTATGAAGCACATTGTCACGACAATGAGCAGCAATAACAGAGCAAGCATCCACTGTCATCAAAAGTGTTCGCAAAATAAAGCATAGCAACAGATTAATTTGCAGGTCAAAGATTTTATCATTAGATTGAGTAATGTTACAGCATGGCTCTGTCCTGATGACAAGGATTACAACTAGAACAGAAAATTATGCGGATAATACCGATGTGAATAGCATCAACAGCTGAAGAAAGAATTATTTCTGCAACTAGGGAAAGCCAGCAAAGCAGTATTTTTCTGATTTATTGGTGCAGAGCAATAAAAGGATTATATCCTTATCCTGTGACACCCTTATTGTAATAGTGACAGATCTTTTGCTGACTAAAAAACAATTTGATAGAACATGAAAACTTTCAACATTTTTGGACTATTGGTTTTATTTTTGTTTTCATCCCTTTTGCTGAAGTAATCACCACACTAAATAAGAGAAAGAATGACTGAAATAATTTCACTTTTGTCTTCTGTTTATGGACTTTGTTTCCATTGCCTATTTAAATATTTGCTTCTTATTCTTTCTCTCCAATTTCATTAGAACTGTTCTTGCAGAGGAATCTTTTTCTACCTGTGACTGGAGTTACTAACACCCTGTTGACACTAACTGAGCCAAAGCAGCACAAACCTTTTCAGGGGGCTCTGGTGCTGATTCATTTTGCTGTCAGCTACCACCCCTGCCTTACTATGCACAGGCAGCCAAAGGAGGCTGCAGGAAAGCTGTATCTGCTACAGGACCATGAAACTCTTCTTTCTATACTGACTATTAATTGAAATAAGCAGAGCAGCCTCTCTTCTCTAAATTTGGGCATTTTTTACTTCTGCCCTGCTCTCCTCTCTGTCTCTGCCCTACTTCTCTCTTTTTTTTTGGAATAGTTTTCTTTCTCACTAAATGTGTCCTCCACCACTCTATTCAACAGTACCACTCAACACATTTTCAGGATCTCACTTCAATTTTACAGCAGTATGCTTCACAGGATAGTCCCAAATTATGTTGCTAACTGGTAGTCCAAACACCTTGTAAATGTGGCAAATCCATCCACCAGCAAATCAGAGACCCAGGACCCAAAATGCCCTTGTTAACATTTAAGCAAGAAAACCACTATAGACTTAGTGAAATAGCATGTCAGATGGGAGCGCAAGGGGTTAAAAGAAGAAAATCTCAACTATTTAAGTACATCCTATAAACTGCATGAACACTTTTTTTTTTTTTTTCCGACACTTGTCTTTTAAAAATATATTTCTGTTTTGACATCCTAGTTCTGAGCATATTTCACTCCTGCCAACCCACTGTTTGTGTTTTGAATAACTTGGAACAGACAAAGTGCTGGTCCCGAGACAAGAAATCCTCCAAACATCTGTCAGCCTCTTCAGCACTGAGAGCTGAAAGCACGCTCTGCCAGTAGCTCTGCCCATCCTGCTGCACTCTGAGGCTGCGGGAGTTGTTAGGATGCCTTCACAGCCAGGCAGGCAGTGGAGGATGAAGGAAACAGCATGACTCGATGCTGCAGTGGTATAGTGGTGGTCTGACACTCCCTGGGATGTGTGGAATGAGGTAGGGGGAATGTTAGAACAAGAAAAAAAAAAAATCCTACAGTGGCACTGAAAAGCAGGAGTAGTGCCTCCTTTGTCAGAGGTGGAGAAAGGAGAAAAGAGAAATTCATTCTCTTACAGAAAACACACCTGTGATTTAGCTGTGATTTTAATGAGATGAAAAGCTTTATGCAAACTGCATAGAACCTTTACCATGTCACTTCAAGGGTCTTGATCCCTCCTAAGCAAACCCTAAGCCCTCATGAAACAAAAAAAGGTTTGGCAAAAATAGCAACTATAGAACTAATGAGGAAAGAGAAAGAGTCTAGTGTTGAAAAATGGAAAGGACCTATCTAGATGACGGTGGGGAGAACCCTGGTCCCATGCTCATCTTCAGGGAGTTGGTGGATTCTGACCAGCAGTGCTATGCCTGGAAGAGGGAGTGAGGAGGAAGTGAAAGCAGGACTCATGGTGTTTGGTGTCCCCTACTCAGGCTGCCTCCTCCTGGTACTGTAGATGGCCAGTGTGGGCAGGATCAGGAGGAGCTGGACAGGGAGGTTCTGTGGCTTGATGAGCCCAGGAGTGTAGCCCTCGTTTTTCAAGTTTTCTGAGGCACTTTCTAACTTGATGTTTTTCACAGTTCTTAGTTCTTTCTCACACACGGGTGTTGTTATCAGAAGTCTGTTTTTGATACGACAAAGTTGTTCACATACTTTATTTTGGTGTGAAGAACAACTGATGGACAGTTGTCTTGACCAATGGGATGGGAGAGGTGTCAGCCTTCTTCTCCAATCCCTGGTCTGTGTGGAAATGCTATAAATATGGAGTCAGATGTTTTAATAAATAGGTTTTAGCCTTCTCACGAGAAAGTGTGTCCGTGTGTGTCCTTACGTGTCCCACAGCGACACAGGGGCAGGCTCTTTCACAAGAACGAGCTTCTGAGCTGTGAAACTGCAGGCAGGGACTCATGTTTAGGGATCTGAACATGGCACCAGAACCAAATACAGTACTCATTCAACAGGTTTTTGTACCCATTTCTGTAGCCTAATATCCTCCATAGTTCCTGAGGTTATGCACAAAGATGGAACCCTGCTGCAAGGCTGACAGGGAAGATGTGCAACTCAGATGCACTCTCATTCTTACACGTGCAAAATCACTGGTAACGTCTCATTTCCAGAAAGTCAAGAAGCAATGCTCAGTGTCAAGCTTTAGATGGATACCTCTAAAGTTTTTGTATACTCTTGTTTTAAATCAGTCCTGTGCAGCAGCAAATCTGTTTAGCATCTAAAACGCATGGATATCAGCTTATGAATCACAACTAAGCTCAGTTTTTGTGGATGACACAGTGAGTCTCACCACTGATCACTTCCATTCCTCATGCCCTTTTCCAATGCCAAAACTTCTCAGTGACATCAACAAGGGTCACCCCCATCCTCAGTCTTATATTCTCACACACACACACAGGCTTTAAAAAAATCCGCTCTTAAGTATTAGTGTAATGTGCCTGTACATATCATTAACCTTCCCTCACGCACAACCAAGTTGAGACACCACTTCTAAAGACCAGGAGATATACAAACATTTGATGAAGGCATAGTTTTCTGAGGATGAGGTAAAGACAGTGTTTTATGACTCAATGTCTGTGTTGGAGGGTTGGACAGCAGACAGGAATTCTGACCTGAACTCTTCAAATGGCATTTTTTACCAAAAGTGTGTGGACAGCAGTGCTCTTCAAACAAAGCGGAATTTGCTTTCTTTTCCATGCATTGTATTTTGACATTAACTCTCTATGAGGAGAAAAGCCTCCAGAAGGTTTCTTGGCCTCTCAGAAGATGCTAAGAGAATTAAGCAAATTTAGAGTTTCCTGTGAATGACAGTACAGTCCATATAATCAAAAAGCTATGATAAAAGAACCTTGAATAACCATTTAGAGTTATAGCCTTGAAATAAAATAGAGCAAGCAGGATAGAGAATGAATGTTCTCTTGGAAGGTAAAGTGATGCCCAAGTACTTTAGTTACATTAGTTTGCTTGTTTGTTCACAGGAACAGCTAAGATGTCTCACTGAGTGAAGCACATTTTGTCCCTGAAAATAGTGGCACTATCTGATCCATGTTGCCTAAGAAGTGAGACAGCAGAGAGCAGCAGGAGACATAGATAAAATCATGATACTCAATATTTAAATTCATCAGACATCTAAAATTAACGAGTAATGCTCCAACCACATTAGGCTTGGAAAGAGAGATAGACCTTGACTTTTATCATCTCTAATACTGTTTTATCTGCATCTTAGTTAATATAGAAACTTTCCCAAAGTCTTCACAGAAATTAACCAATTAAATGGTATTTCTGTGTGCAAAAGAATTCAATTAGCTAGGACAATTAAAATAATATATTAAAGTAACTTGAAAGGCAAGTAGCACAGCTTCATACCTTCATGAAGCAAAAGCCTAAACTTTGATAAAAGCAAATAGAACATTCACTAGTGAAGTTAAACTAAGGGAAACACAAACAATTAAAACCTGAAAAGCGATCTTTGGATTTAAAGCCTATTTAAAAAGGCAACAATAGTTAGAAGGCTGTTTTGCTTGGTTTCTTAAATTAAATAAACGTGTCTCAATCTCAGTGAAAAAAAAGCCAAATTAAAATGTAATTATCCCTTAGTTAAAATAATTTGAAAATTAACAACAAAGGAAAAAACTAGGTTGGGGTGTCAGCATGACTCTGAATCAGATGCATTTTGGGAAGAAGCAATAATCCAGTGTAAAGCATCATAGAAATGTAGAATCATGAAGGTTGGAAAAGACCTCCAAGTTCATTGAGTCCAACCATTAATCCAGCAGAACCGTATTCACCACTAAACCATATCCCCAGGTGCTGCATTCACATACCTTTTGAACACTTTTAGGGATTGCTATTCCACTACTTTCCTGAGCAGCTTGTTCCAATGCTTGTCCACTCTTTCAGTGAGGAAAATTTTCCTAACATCTAATCTAAACCTTCCCTGAAACAACTTGAAGCAATTTCTTCTCATCCTGTCACTTGTTACCTGGGACGAGAGATCAACCCCCACCTCACTACAAACCTCTTCTTCGGAAGCTGTAGAAATGTATAAGGTTCCCCTTCTGTTTCCTTTTCTCCAGGATAAACAATCCCAGCTCACTCAGCTGCTCCTCATCACTTATAGCGTGCTATATCCTAGATAAGGCAGGAACAGGCTGTTACTCTTGGTTCTATCACAGACTCCCATCAGTCCCTAAATAAGATATATTCTTTGTGACTCAGTTTCCCCAGATGTGCAGTGGGAAATATAGATCTCTCATTCTGTAAAATGTTCAGGCTTATGAATGCATATTTTAATGTTAACAGCTCAGCTTAACATTAAAAGGAAGGAAATATTGGGATTTTCTAAACCCAAATAACTTCTGCTATCTAAAGTGGAAGCTGTTGGCTTGTGGAAGAGTGCAACACTGGGCTTTGAAAGACCAGTGTGAGCTCCCATTCAGTTTTCATGCACTCTGCTCTGGTAACCAGGGTGGAAGCTCTTCCAATTCATATTTCATGAACAGAGATCACTGTTATTTTTCAAGTAATTATTTTCTTTCACTGAAAGAGCCAGTGACTTTTCCTTCTAAGTACCAGAACTTTGGTCCTCTTCTGCTTTGGAGATTTGGTTTTCCATGTGTGGTGTGAATTCAAAGCTGTGGTTCAAAGGAGCAAACTGCTCTTAAGACAGTGCTTTGACTGCTGTAGCTTGTTGACGAATCTAAATGCAGATTAGCCATGTGGCTTATCACAATTTGCAATGTTCTCTGGTATTTAAAGACAAAACAGGGGAGTTGTTCAAAGTATTGTTTGAGGACATGGCTGGGTAATAATTCCTATCATCCTTGCAGACATCATCGGGTGTGTGAGACTAGACAGACATATGGACTAGGAGAAGCTTAGTTGTCTGTTTTTTAAGGCACAAGAGATGACTTAAACAATTCCTAAATTCAAGGCATCTCATAGGCTCAATCTCAATTTTGATCACAAGGTAAATGGTGAACAAAAGGTCTACCTGTACAGTATCCTTTCTCTTTACCCTGAGAAGGAAGTTACCCTGAACTGGTGGTGATCTCCTTGGGTGGAGCTAGTTGGGGGGCCTGCAACAGAACAACAGGTTCAGCATGAAATGTTTAAGTTGGCAAAACCCACTGATTTAAGCATGAGAAGCCTAGACCCATGTTGCAAGAGCCTGCCCAGCAGTCAGCAACACTATAGAAATTCTTATCTTTCAACCCTTTGTATCTTTCTAGTCCCCACTGATGCTGAACAGCAATTCACATGTGCAGGAATATTTATTATCCAAGTTCTTGAATTTCCCCTGCTTTTTCTTGCCCAGTTACTATTTTGCTTTCATCACCTGAAGTATTTGAGACCTCTCAGAGGCTCACTGCTGCATGCACCTGTCAGGTCTCTAACTTGTCATTGTTCTGACATATTCTAAGAGAGACTTTATGTGGGCATCTGCATAAATATAATTCTTTCCACACCTCTGACCTCTGGGAAAATGGGAGTCTTCCTTGGGCCGTCTGTGGGAAATGAAGGGTGCATGGGTTTTCAAGCATAAGAGAAGTGTATGTGTAAAGAAGAGTGCTCCAGGAAGTGGGAAGGCTAGAAACTATTCTTTCAGTGACATTAGAAGTACATACATTTATGCATACAATCAGTTTACAGGAATATTAAATCATTCACTGCATTATATTTAATGTGAAACTTCTGTGTTACATATTATGCTCTATATTCCTGAAAGTAGTTTATGATAGGACAAGAATTACTTTAGGCAAGCACTCAGCAGGAAAAGCAGAAAACATACCATTGTTTCAGATCTTGATTATGCAGATTGGCTTCTCTAGTAAGGAAATTGACTCTATGCCACAGCTGTGGGGACTAAAATGACAGAACAATAGATATTTTGAAAACTTTGAAATCTGCCAAATGAGAAAATTACACAATTGAACAACAGCTTTTATAGAATCAAATAGTTCACTAATGAATTTGTTCAGTGTTTTGTTTAAAAATTTAGTTATTAACTTGTGATATACCCAACAATTTGTCCAACCACATATAGCTTAGGAATTCCTGTGAAAAAATAAACAAAAAAGTAATTCTTCACTTTCTAGACCTAATACACAAAGCAACCTCTTACTGCATAATTTATAATGTTCCTTTAAATTTTTTCTCGATCATTTTGAGTTCTATAATACATTTGTTTTGGGAAAAAAAAACAAAACCAAAAAAAAAAAAACCCAAACACAAGACCAGGTACAAGGAGGAAACAGAGGAACTTTTGCAAAAAGTAGAGCTAAAAGTGCAAAAACTTCTTTGAATATTTTTGAAGGATTTGGGATCCTTACAAATTCCATCTATTATAAAAATGACGGTTATTTATAGCCCCAGGAATGTGCCTTGGTATGGTAAGAAATTCCCATGCTTAAATCCCTGAAAAGGATAGTAGCAAGATGGGATGACTGATGGTGCACAGTTAGAGCAGAGCAGCCAGATGAAAAGTAGTCTGTAAGCCCATCCCCAGACACCCTAGGGACTGAGCAATCACCAACAACCCAGAAGCTACAGAGACACAACTCAATAAAGAGTTTCAGTAAACTGGCTTCCAGATATCAAATCCGCTGATATAGGTATGATTCACACCCATTATACCTGAATTATTCTGAGCCTCTCCAAACTGCCGTCTCAAATGTCATTTCCATCAGCTTGGTCACTCATTTTTGCATTATTTCTTCACTTCCTCTGAGCCCAACAACACAATGAAATAAATGTGCTGCACCCAGCATATTCAGGTTACAAAAACTGACGCCAGGGAGGTCAGTCATATAAATTCACCACAAGATTGCTTTGAAAGAGACTCATGCTAAAGGATTCAATAGCTAGATAATCACCTTGTTCCAGTAAAGGTAAAAGAGAAGGAAATAATTATTACATTTTCACCACTTCTCTCTTATTTGTGGAAGAAAGATAGGAAGTTTTGGCTGTTCAAAATAACATAGAAATTAAGCAAAAATAGTGTTATGTTTTATAAAGCAGAGCAGTTGTCAGCTCATATAATTTATTCATTCATTACTGCAACTACCATAACCAGAAACCAGCACTATACAATCTAGGACAGTCGTGCTCTCTTTGCTGCTAATAGTACAGGCAGTGCCTCATACCATAAACCCATCATTCATTACAGGGAACAACTGACAGATTCTTCCCCTAAGGAGGCCAAGATTACTTAAATCTGAAATGCCATACCCTGTCAACATAGGTGTACACGAGAGAAGCTCATTTTCTGGCAGGCTGGTAATACATAAAAATAGTCACCCTCCAAAGCTGATAATAAGTTTAAAAAAAAAAAAAATACAAAAAAAACAACAAACAAGGTTTAGTGCTCAGTTGATATAAAGTTAATATTAATTTTCCATTTGTTTCATGAAGGCTATGCTATTTAAGTCCTTCTGAAGATAAATTGCCTTATGCATAGGTTGCAGACCATTTAGTGTGTGGGCTCTACAGCCACAGAAAAGCATTTGTAGGAGGCTGGGCTGGCTCTTGCTGTGCTGTTGCCAGTCTCTCTTCCTGTGATTGAAATACAGCACTTGGCACAGAGATGCAGGGAGGCAGGAGGTCCAACATACAGCAAGCATCTGGAATGACTGAGTTCAATCGTACAGAGGTTTCACCTACCACTGAACTCAGACTAATTATGTACATTTATTCTTCATACTAACGGATCCCTTTAGCATTGAACCTTTCAAGTGTTGGTGTCAAGCACAATATTTAAGACAGACTTTGCTGAAAGGCAAGCAGGTATACTTTATATTGCCACTCGGTACAAGGAAGAAATAAGGCTGGAACTGGAAATACACTGCATTTTGTCGTGATTCAAGCTCTTCTTGCTATTCTTTATTTTATCCTGCTTTTTCCCCACTTAGAGAAATATAAAGAATTTACAGCATACCTGTTTAGTTACATGCACTTTATCCCTTTTAAGTCGAAGGAGAAAAACATTTGCTGACCCAGACATATAAATTACATCATTATCTAATGAACTGTTGCAGAACTCATCTGAATGTAGCTGACTTTGTGAGGACCATGAATCTTCCAGTCATTTAGACAGGAGTTGTTCAGGATAGACAATATTAATTTAGGGATGACTCATTATGTTCAATACCAGTCTGGGGCCTAATGATTTGATTCAAGTTAATTTAAATCACTGGGGAGAAAAAAAAATACTAAAGTCACACATATAGCAGAATATCAAAACAATCTTTTCTGAGATTCAAAAGCACTTATGGGCTGTCATTGCTAGGCTGAAATTTCCTTTAGCACATCACACTGTGTGCACAATCTTGCTCAAGTGCAATGGTGCAGAATTCATTGGCTAGAGCATCCCCATAACTCCTCTGAGACAAAGAGGTCTGGGGTTCAGAAAGCTTTAAAGCTGTATAGCGAAAGATTTCTTCCACTCCCTGATGCAGGTGATATTTTGGGCAGAAAGAGAGAAAGGGCTGGCAGAGAGTCAAATGTCTAGCTGAGCCCTGATATTAGAGAAGGGAGGATTGAAGGGAGTAAAACAAGGATGAGNTTTTTTTTTTTTTTTGATAACACGATGGAGAATTTCTCCTAAACATTTCACTACAGAAACATGATAGCCTTGGATTATCTCCACATCTGTCAGGCCAAACAGAGCTGGGATCTGCTACTCAGATATATTTGCTCCATTTACACATTTTTGGAGAGCTCATTAGAAAGCCTGAAAGTGAGGTAAAATTTTCCATGCTTGAAAGCTGAACTAAAATCAGCAGATTATTTATTTCCATAGGTAACAAGTCCAAGGACCCATGTCATGTGATGCTCATCTACAATAAATGTTCAGTAACACAGCCTCTTTTTGAGAAGTTGTCTCATGGATACTTTGAGCCTAAGCTGCTGAAGAATACTTTATTTTCCTCTCCTTCAGAATACTTGAGGAAGGATTACTTCTCTGTTTAGCTCTTAAGAGATCATTGATAATAATTTAGATGGAGGTGTAACAGAGAAATTCTTTACGGTTCTGCTTTTGCAAATTATAAAGGAGCCTTTAATTACAAACTTATTCACTTGCATTTTAAGTACAGGATTAAACGCACACCACCAACTCAGTGACCTTTGCATGCTGAGCCCCATGGACTGCCACACTCCTGAGTTCTTGAGTGACTGGTGACCTGCTGATACAGGAGATAAAGCCTTTGTTCCCCATGCTATAGCAACTTGGACTCAAAACCCAAACAAATTTAGGGGACTAAAATGACCTGTAGCTATATAAACTGGAATGTAGAAAGCAACACAGGGTTGTGCTCAACAGATTTGCTTTTGTTGCTGTCGACAGATTGGGGTGAGGGCAATTACTAACTCAGTAATTTTCCTGCGCCTCTGCTTCACCCTGGGTAAACTGGAACTCATGACATTAATTTACTTTCCAAAATTCTGCTAAGAAATACCATGTAAAATCTTCTCTGGCTATATGTAAAGAAGAGACATTATTTAAGATTAGCCGACATTTAGGCTAATTGGTGACCAAATACAGGCCTTTTAACAAAAGTCTCTGAAGATAAACATCCACATTTTTTGCAACATATATTCTCCTACAAAAAGCTGACTTTTAAATGCTTGCTCACACTTCACTGACTGCACTGGCTCCTTCACTTGGGAAATCTGATTTTTGACACTAGCTCCGCTGCATGACTTTCAACCCTCCAGGTTCCTCCTTTGCTACAAGCTGGTCATCACATCCAGCCTTAGCTTGTGCAATGTGCAAAGTCTGCATGCCTCACTGTGTTCATTGAGGCTTCACAGCTCTGATTGCAACAATTTCCCAGGAAAAAAAGAGCTACCTAATCTTGAAACTCAGAGTCTGTCCACCTCCACAGAAAAAATGCTACTGCACAAACACTGTCAGTGGCTGCATGATCCACGGCAGTCATTGCAAGAGAATTCATAACCATCTGACTTTTGTTTTCAGTAGCCTATATCCAATTCATTAGAAGAAGCTGGTAAATGTCAGCTCTACAAACAGGACAAAAAATGATACAGTCCTCTCTGTATAATCTGTCTAATAAATTCAATAGGTGTCACTTTTGTGGAAGGGTCTATATACCTCAGCAGTAATTTGTCACCATGAAAGAGTTTCAGGGTGTTTCACAGTTGTGTGTCAGTGTTCATTTCAGGCCTTATCTTCAATGAACATTTCTTGCTAAGAGCAATTAATTTCTTGCATCTGTCACTATAGGAACAAAGCAAATGCACTTTATGCAGAGGGCCCATTATTCAGTACATTAGGCACTGGTATGACAGTTCTCATCATCCCACAGTCACATACAACAATAAGTCACCTTACTTATCACTAAAATTTTCATAAATTCGTATTATGAGGATATTTATTTTCTTTCTCTCATTTTTAAATTTTATTTTTTGTATTAAAAAAAAATTCAAATATTATAACCTTGATTAAATAAATCCAAAAAACCACAACCCCAAAACAAAATAGCTCAACTCCTTCAGTTAACACTTCATCAGCATTTCAATTTGGGGAAATTTGAAATGAAATGGTGCGATAAAAAAAGAAAAAGAAAGAAAAAGAAGCACATAAGGCTTATTAAGGGGAGAAGATTTCTAAACTACACCGAAGTGTACTGGAAATCATTCAAAATTAGCAGATCTGTCTGCAGTATGAGTTTTGCTCTACTCTGACCCCTCAGTCCTAGCCTGCCTTCAAATATAATGGCCTAATATATTCCAAAATCAATATACCTTGCTGTGGACTTTTCAAAAGAAAATTTTAGATATTAAAAGTTCAGATATAACAGCTCAAGATATCATGCAGAACAGAGGAAAAAAAGGAAATCCTAGAAATGCCAGGAAAGAAAAGCAGACAGTTATTTGCCCATTTGATGTTTGCCGCAATGAGGAAGAACTAGGGGGACTCACATACAGAATATTTTCAATCAGCTGGAGGAAAATTAAAAATGGAAGAAGAAAAAAATTATAGTTATTCTTTGTGATGTGAGTTACTTGTTTCCTGAACTATTACCATACTCTACAAACTTCTAGGGGATGAAATTAAACAACTACAATAGCTACATTATGCATCCTGAGTATTTGGAAAAAATGTATGCACAGAGCTATCACTAAAGTAAGAGAGGCAGTTTATTCAAGCTGCATGTTGCATTCATTTTTCTCAGTGATGCCAGAAAAAATATTAATTCTTAAAACCCGCTTGCTAATAATTTTAAGCGAACACTGGAGAAAACTCAATTGGGATGCATTTAAGCAGACAACACAGGAAGCTCATTCTGGGACAAGCTCACAAAGAGTTATTTTCATCCATTTTGAGGCTGAAAAAACAATGCATGATGCAAAAGTCCAGTCAGAGGCAACCAACATAATATAAATCACAGATCATCACAGTGTGAAAGACATCCTTTGCCATAAAGATACCAACTGCTAACACTAGAAATGTGATGCAGGACATGCATATGCAATTCTATACCACAGAACTAAGGATGCTCATTTTCTTACAGGTTTGTGCCATGCATTTGAGGTTCTGCTCCATACTTACCTTAACAGTTGAAACCTGTCTTCCATGTCTCCTGCTCCATGATTATACATTCCTCCTTTCCCTCCTCCATGTCCTATAAACCCTGTGTTGTTCCCCAGATCTCTCCTACATCTCTCAGCTAAGGATTGTTCTTCAATATATAACGTTATCACCAGATTCAGACTTTGGTTGTGTGTGGCAGGCATAATGGTTTAGGGTTTTTTTCCCTTTTATTAAACACTAATAAGACCTTTTCGTTTTCTTATCACCAAGTTTCACTCAATAAGTAAGGAACTATGTTTTTGAGACATCCCTGTGTTTATCAAAGGTAGTGAAAGTTTTAAGAGTTTCAGAAGAAAACAATGGTTATAATTGGAAAGCCATGCAAAAATGAGCTATAAAACCATCAGTGTGCTACACTCATTTCTAGCTTAATTCTTGGATCAAAACAGGAAGATATAGTCAGTGAAAATTGTTCTTATATCATTAATTTCATCTCACTGTCTGCAATCAGGCTGGACATGCATACATATAGCTTAAACTTTTACACATTTTTCTTGAATTAATTTGGCTTCTTTTTCTCTCATACAAGGTCTTAGAAGAGCCTGGATTTTGTTTTGCTGGCTGGAATGAATACAGGTACCCTGCACCACAGCCCTCCCAGCAGCTTCTCCCCAGGGCCACACAGACCTCACCTCAAGTGTTTACGTGCGCATAGTCTTCAATACCTCCACTCACCTGCTTTAAACCAAAGAAATAGTGTCAAGCAGCTCTAACCCTCTTTGAGAAAAACAAACCACTTGGAAATGTTGGGTTTTCATCAGTAATATTCCACTCATTTAGTGGAAATTTATTAGTTAAATGTAACTGTTTGTTAGCCGCAGCTGTGTGGGGTGGTTTTAACATTTTTTCAATAACTGAATTCTGCTCTGAATTAGCAAAGGCCACAGAATCTTTTCTTAATGACTAGCATTTACTCCCTGAAGCACTGTGCTGTTGTTTTTCTCCCTCCTATTTAAGTTTCTAAAAAAGATCTGAACTCTAAATGAAGAAAAAATTGCTGTAGGGTTTGCTGAATTTTCACTGTTTTTTATCTGCCTCTATTTCTTTAGCTATCTTTTGAGTCATTCCAGAAACACCCCATGTCAGGAGTCCTTTGGACCACATGATTATAGCTACAAAGTGAGAAGTTTTTCCATTTTCAGAGAAGCTTCATCCATTCCAGGTTCAGGAAGTGCTGTTATTTCCTCTTTGCCTTTATACTTTCTCATACATTCATCTATACTTCTCAGTCCTTTGCCTCTCCGCTGCCATAATTCCATGAGTTCTTCAGCACAGGCTGCCTTACATTTCAGGCATGATCCTCTTACCTGATACCAAGGAATCAACTCATCTGGCATCTCTAGGTGTTACTGCCATGGACACCACCGAAAGGAACATGGATGCAGGAGTGCAGCCACTATCATTTAGAAGAGAGCTTTTTAAGGGCACAGAGAATACAGTGGCATTTCAGCTACTTGGAAACCAACATATTTTTAGCTTAATTTAATTGGATTTTTCTGTTAAATGAATATGCTAGTTTCCAAGTGTCTGAAAGAAAAGGATTATGTCCAAACTAGTCAGAGTATTTCTATTCATCACATTAATTCATGTTTTCTTTGCTGAGTTAATATCTTGTGATCCTTAAATGTTCTAAAGTTTAAAAATAATTTGTCCCCCACTTCAACTGCTGCTAAATGAGATTTCTAGTAGCTTTAAAAGCCAGAAGAGGGTTGTTGTTTCACCAGTACATTACGGTCTATTGTTTAAATCCAATTATTTAGTATTTCTGGAACAAAGATAATAGATTTATACATATAGTAGTTGCTTTATATTTATCTCCTTAAACTTATTTTCATTATCGCCTTAGCATTCAATACAGTCACCATAAAGCCATTATCCAGTCACAGGTTCAGAACATATAATTTGATTAAACATACTATAAAAACAATGAAAGGGTTGTTTTTCTATTGTGCTTTACCAGAACCACAAAGAGACGCCATGCACAATAATTCCCTCCTCACAATTCGAACAGAAGCGTTCTTTGTTTGCAAAGCTTCTTTTTCCTGTGATGCTTAATTAAGGATATAAAGAGAATATTATAGTCATTTTAGAATCATTTGGAAGTAATGATGCCTGAGGCCAAGCATGGAGTTCTGTTTAACTCAGCTAAACATAGAAGTGCCATGGCCATTAAAAATGGACCCCACTGCTATCCCAGTTTTCAGAAATAACTTGGTGTTCCCTTCTTCTCCCCTCTCCCCCGTAGCTACACTTTTTAATTTCTTGGGTGCCATGCCTCTCAGCAGCATTTTGTAAGAGCTTATCTTTTTCCTTTATTAAACAGCTTGCCTTGAAATCATTTCTTGTTAGCACAAAGTTCCCAGAGGCGTGTAACTCCCATCACAGGTTGTAGCTGCATCTATCGAGTTAGCCACATGGATCACAAAGGCACCATAGCTGTTTATGCTAAATGAAAAGATCTAGAGGTGAATTGCATCCAGATTCAAACAGCTAATTTCCATGAAGACTTACTGCAGTTTTATGGACTTCCAAGAGGAGCTCTCACCAGCTCAGTCTGATATCAAGGAAGATCAGGGTGGGATTGTTACACCTCAAGCTTTAACGAGGCTAAGAGAAATTATTTTGATATGTACAGTCTTACCATAAAGGTTCCCAACATATATACTTTCCACTTAAAGCTCAAACTCACAAACAGTAGTAATGATTTTTCATGAGTATTTTACAGACACTATGCATCACAGATTAAAGTGTAGAAAATAAGGTACTACTTCTAATGAAGATTTTGAATTTGTCTCAAAATCAGTTTTTTTCAAACTTCTTAACAACATATGGAATCAGGATAAAAATCTTAAATAATCAAGTCTGTTCCCACAGGAGAAGGGGTCCTGGACTATGGTAAGCCAGGTTAGACGCTGGAGCAGTGGAAGACAATACACATTCCAAAATATTTGCTTAAACTCAAGGGAAATCTCTCCAGTGTAGCTCATTTTTCACACTCATTTAGCTTCTCTCTCAAAACTGGCAAATTTTTATGCATGAATCTGTGCACTGTAAGCTGGACTGTTGCATTAAACTCCTATTCACCAAGGCTAGGCTGCCAGCCATAGACCAGCAAGTTTCACTCTTTTTTTCTACTTCAAGAGTTAGTACCACTTGAAATCTTTTGTTAGGGAACTAGTACATACAGTGGGCCCATCTGAAACCTTAAATCTAGAGAGACAGGGGAGTTGGAAAACTTCTCCAAATTCTTTTCCTTAGATAGGACATTAAAATCATCAGCAGCTCAGTGAAATCAGCAAGAAAACCTCCAGAAGCCTTTTTTCAGGTAAGTCCTTAAACCCCTCAAGATCTAGTGCTGTGCAAAAGTGAAAATGTATTATTTATCTGTCACTCTCAAGCACAAGTTTCTAGATGAATATCCTCAGCCTTCTAGGCATGTCAACATGAGCTGATCTGTCCAGCACAGCTAAGGCTCAAAGTGAATGATGCAAAAGGAACAAATTTCATCATAACTCTGGCTGCTATATATTTTTCTACCTGCCATTATTGATCAGCTTTGAAGTACTCCTCCTCAAAGCCATGTATTCATTTCAATTCCAACCCCCCCCCACTCCGGAANAAAAAAAAAAAAAAAAAAAATTTGGAGCCATGCACTCCAGGACACTTCACATTAAACTATAGACACTACAGGCAACTAGGTAACACTAAAAGCACCTGAGGCAGTTTCCCTTCCTATGTTTCTTTTCAGTTGCCATCTGGAGTCTGGGCTAAAAATAGCCTTGTCATGACAGAGTAATGAATCCCAGCAATAAGTGTATTTCACAGAAATGCAATGAGGTCATTATCTGAACCTTAATGGACGAAGAGAGTGGGAAAGAGAGGGAAGGCGTTATTGGATGGTAAAATAAAAATGCAGAATGAGTGAAAGAAATGCAAACAATTGTTACTCAAAAGGCTCTGAAAATCATAGCCTACTTTCCTGTTTATGTTAGTGTAGGAATAATTTACATGACACTAAAAATTGAAAATATAAGAAATTCTTAGCCGGAAATTTGTCTGCATAAACAATTACTGCTTTCCAGGATCTGTGTAATTATTCAGTTTTATCTATAGGACATTTCAATAATTGTACAATAATATATATCTGTTTGTTAGAGTACCACTAATAGTAAGGAAAGCATATTCCAAAAATAATCTACTTAAAAAACCCCAAACCAACCACGAAGTCATCCAAATCCAAGACCTCTGAACTAGTTGTTGCCTGGAGTATTTTACACCTTAAAAGTACAAGTAAATAAACAAAGAACAGTATATCTACATTCTCATTATTATGATCTCTGTTGAAGCAGTAAATCTGCAGCTAGGTACAGCTGACTTAGAGAGGGCATGAATTACAGACTGAGATTACTTAATGAAAAAACAAAAAAATCTTATTGCTGCTGTGATACCTAATATTACTACGCCCCAAAGAAATCAGTCTTTTTACCTCCCAGACTGCTGCTTATCATCATTTTACATAATTTACCTACTGGCAGTTTCAACATTTTCTCTCTTTAGAAACTATCTGATTTTGTCTTTCTTCATTGTCTTTAAAGACAGCACTAAGTCAGAGAAAGTATATTTTACTACTCATATTTTAAGCCAAACCTCCTTTCTCTTCATTGAGAAGGGAGCAGAGAGGTTTCCAGTTAGGAAAAATAACCTCCTTCTACCTGAGAGACACATTGTGTGACACTGCCTGAGAGAGACAGGATGTGTAGATAAACTATACTCACTAAAAGCCAAGAAAACTGCTGAGAGTGGTTAATGAATAATATAATATAGTTAGTTCAGCAGGTAGAGGAAGGTAACTTGCACCAGAGCATTCACAGGGAGCCCTTGATCCAGAAAACCACAAAACCTGCTAAGTTTGAATTGAACCACCTGTCTGGTCCAACAGCAAAACTTAATTGTTTATTGTGCAGTACCATCAGAATGCAGATTTGCTTGGGTAGAGCATTTAATACAACACAGCTTAATGTTCTGGACTGTCATGCATTAGGAGAGAAAAGCACAACAATAAAAACTTGTAAAAAAATAGATACATTAAAAGCAAAATAAAAATTCTTTTGAGGCAGACCAATTATCAGTAGCATTACATAATGTAATGACAGCACTTCAGACTAAAAACAGAGACAGCCCCTGATCCTGCAGCCTTTATAGGCCTGCACTTCCCTACCATGAGTAATTTCTCCAGGATTCCACGAGGCTACATAATAGAAAAATTAAACCATGTATCATCATTTCAAAAGTGCACATCTGAAACAAATATCATTTATAGTCTCCACTCTATTTGCTGAGCAGAGGAGACAAAAGAAGGAAAAAAAATAAATGGAAAACTCAATCTGACATAGGTCTTGATTTTCTCTCTGGCTGAGGAGAAAAGAAGATATTATCACCAGAAAAATTGCGCAAATATTAACAGTCCGATGATCACAATATTTTCAAGTTAAAGAGGTCAGGATAGATGGACCTAATAGAACTGGTAGGTCCAGACTCATCCTGTTTTGTCTCAGTTCACTTTCTGTCAAGGGAGAGCAGGACAATGAGCCTTTTTACATGACTCCCGAAGGTAAATCCCTAAAATCGACCCATATCACATTTGTGTACACACAATGGTTACTTGAAGCTTCTGAAGTCTGGTTTCCTGTATAATTATTTAAGTTTGCATTTACATTTCCTAATGCTTATATCTCCTCCAAATTTGGGATATGACATGTGCTCAGCTGGGAAGTCTGGGTCTCAGACTGGGGTCTTGGCAAGTCTGCTTGTGGTGGTCTATAACCCAGCCAGTAAATCAGAGACAGCAACCACAGGGGGGATGATGGAAATGGCCTCAAGGTCTGCCCCTCACTTTGGATGTGCCATTTCAAGAGATACAGTGGCTATGAAACTGAATGCACAGGCAATGCCTATCATAGCCCAACAGTATCAGAGGTGCCTAAGGATTGACTGAAGGTTTTGGTATGAAATGGACTGGCAATAGACATTAATCTTTTTTAATTCTATGTGTACACCAATTTGGTTGTTCCACAGCCAGGCTTCTCAGTCTTCCCAGCCTTCCTGGCTAAGATAGAATTTTAATGTTGCTTTTTCATCTGTGATCTTGTTGCTTTCATCCACTCCTTTTTACTCCTGCAGTCTTGGGTTACTAAATAAATTATTATTATGTGAACAGAAGCACCAGTAGGGAACAAAGAATAATTACTAAAACCTGATGGCTAAGGGGTTTCTCCTTATTCAGAAGGCAAGTTTTTAAGTTGTTGGTGCAGTTGTAATAGATGACCTGCCCATACGTTGCAGCCACAATGTCAGAAGGGACAGATCATCAACACATAATGTAAACATACATTTGTAAACCACACTATAAACAAGACCTTAGATGCAAACATTTAACAACGAAAATTAATTAAATTTTCATGCATTTAAACATGAATTAATATTCATTAACTCTTTCCAAATATTTGTTTAGCATCTTCAAACCAGTGCTGTTTTTACATTTTTTAATAAGTAGCAAAATACAAATTAAAATAATTTTCTGGCAAGATAAATAAACCCCTCAAAGATATTAATACTCAAACATTCTTTCTACAAAGAATTTGGGGACAAAAAAAACCAACAACTTAGATTTAATTTTAATATATTCTAGCCAATTTTTTTAAGTGACAACAAAGTATTTATGAACTGGAGAACAGCCCCTGGAAAGAAAGAAAAAGTTTTGAGTTCATAACAGATGAGAAGTGGTTAAGTAGGAATGTACTGAAGCACAATTGAATTGATGCTGTGCAAAATGTAGCATGAAATAAGGGACAGAGAGGAAGGAAGCATATCAAGGAATTAAGAGTTTCCATTACAGGCTCATATCAGCACATATCAAGGACTTATCTTTCTTCAGAAATTTTGCTCTCAAGCATATTTACACAGCTTACTATGAAAACAAAACAAAAAATAAGACAACCAACCAAACTCTGCTTCAAAAATACTTAGTTTAATATTTTCTCTCTCATACATATCTCAGGTCACAGTAGATATGATAAGTTACATTAGTCTAGTACCGCAAACATATCACATATAGAACTGTTGTTGCTGCTAAGTACCAGAGATGCAGGATCATGCATAAATATTATTAAACAGAAAGATAGTTTTAATGCTTCCTTTCCTAACACTCCTTCAGAATGCAGCTGCCACTTCCCAACTTTGTTTTCTGACATCCACGTCTCCTCTACCCTCTGTTCTATATGTAATGTAGTTTCAGGGTTGGCTCTGGACCAAGGCACATGCCAGGCCATCTCTCCACTATCTCAGATAATAAACACAGGCTCCTTTATCTTAGTTTCTCCAACAACAACATAGAAACGGAAAGAAGCAGGAATGCTAACACTGGGCTAGGGAGCATTAATTATAAGGTACAACACCTGCTGAGAGGAACGAGGCGAGTTCAAGAAGGAACTCAGATATGCTTCATAACTGGAATAAACACAGGATATCACACAGCTATTGGCAAATGGAGCCAAATCCGAACCCCAAAAATACATCCATTCAACAGCATGCAATTTTTCTTTCAATTTAAGAATTGTGTCCCTGCTGATGAAATTTTCTAATTCAAACTACTTGATTAAAATTCTGTGACTAATACATGCTTAGATTAGCAGCTCAACTGCATGCAAGGCATCCTTCAAAGCAGATTTGGATCTATATTGCACTATAGATGTTGTTTCCAGACACTAGTAATAGCTCCCCTTTTGAGCTTGTGTGTCAAGTCAAGTGCTTATTAAAAGGTGAGACTATTTCAGGAATTTTTCTTCAGTGACAACAAACCAGTGCACTTTCAATTTCTCCAAAGAGGTTTATTTTCCCAGTTAAACTCTGTGACTTTATAACTTCAGAAAATATAATATACTCCAGTGTCTCTACAAAAGATACCGCATATCCCACCTGCTCCCACAGGTACTGAAGCCTGATGTACAGACAAACTGAAAAATGTCAGGAAAGCAAAACAAACTGAAGAGACCTCACATCATTGCCTGATATGTTGCCCATATCAAAAATTACACATGGCAACTGCTGGTGTGGCTTCCCTGCAGTACCAAATCCAAATGGCTATAGAATGGCACAGGTAATGCACAGTCAATACAGGCATTATCAGAAGCATACTCAGATCTTACCATGAGGGTAGATGGATGAGATGAAAACATGCATAAATAGATTCATTCCCTGTGTATTGCATGTACATAAATTTCTTTCTTCCCTCTTAAATTGGCATAAGGCATAGAAATTAGAGCAATCCTGGAGACAGAGCAGTTTCTGACACAAAGCTTCACTTAGCAGACACAAAGTAATCCTCTATTACTGGCAGACTCTCATCCAGTTTAGCTCACCATGTATTTCTGAAAGAGGTACATTACCACTTGCTGAAAGAGACCACTGACAGGGGCATTTTTCCCCATAGTCTGTGTAGATTGTGATGTAAAACTGGATAAATCATCATGACATTAAGTTGTGACAGCTGCTCCAACATTCCTTTCTATACCATGAAGACAAACTGCTTTGAACCAAGAGCTCCTGGTCTGATCTGAAGATAGTGCCACACAGCCTTCAAAAACTATAATCCTGATTCAACTTTTGTCTCTCATACTTGGTGGTCAGGGTCTGCTGCTGTAAACCTCCACAACAGTGACATGCTGTTTATGATCTGTTTCTTAGATAAACTTTAATGTGCTAAAAAATGATACATAGCCCATGGAAGAAGCTTTTGACCTAAGCTTGTAAAATTTAATTTAAAGTAAGAATGTGAGAGTGTGACTTGTTGCATCAGCTGAGCAGTATGATTCCAAATCCACTGTCATTTTTGAGAATATCTGATTAAAATCATGAAGTCTATAATAGCAGTCATTACTTCAACATGGAAATTAGGGATATTGTTAATTCTTTTCATCGTGTATCAGCTCCCTTCTAATTGGATCTATATTCATTACTGAAACTGAAATTAAAGAACAGCTATGAAAGGCTTTTGATGTCAGCTGTATATATCATGTCCTGAGTTAAGTTACAAAAATGACTAATAGATTATATGACTCTTCAAGTACCTATTTCATTCCATTTACTTGCTCAGGTCCTGAGTACTTGCTGAGGTACTGCACTAGAACAGCAAAGTTTTAGGATGGGTAAAAGAACTCATTCCATTTGAATTGCTGAAAAATGCATAGATCATGGCACCAAACCTCCCACAATTCTGTTGGTTTACAATTGATTGGTTTGCCAGATGCAGAATCTGCTCAGTAAATGAAGTGCAGGACAGGGAAGAAATAGACCTTTTGAGTTACTTCCCACCAGAAATGCCACAAGAATACCAAGTAAAAGCTGGCTGAACTTGAGTAAATGTACTATGACATGGCCACTGCAAACATTTTTTTTCCTAAACAAACTGTGGAAGAAAAGAAGAAGAAGAAGGTGAGGAATAATTTGTGCTCAGTTTCTGAGGACTTTTGTAAGAACTTCCCCTTCTGTCTTACATAGCTTAATTTTTTTCTTTAATTTTTTCTTTAATTTTTTCTTTTATTTTTCACTGGATCAAAAGGATGGAGAAAAAACCCGAGTGTATTGTACAAGTCTCTCAAGCTGTTAAAATTTTCTTTCTCCTACTTTGTATCATAGAGGAGTAGTACATTTATTCTCATGCCTTCAAAATCTAAACCCCATAGCACTCTTCCTGTTTGTTCTGTGTGGCACAAAATCATATGGGAACAGTTTTCCTTACCTTAACTAATCCAGACTGGAGAGGCAGAGAAGGGAAGAACAGGTTGCCCTAACACTTTGATTTGCTCTCTTTGGAATTGAATCCTGTTTTCCAGGTATCAACAACAAACATTTCAACTAACTGGAGAACAGGAATGAGCTCTTTCTACCTCATGAAGATAGATAACATAAGGAAAGACAATGCAGCAGCAATTACAGGATGCAAGTTTGCTGCACTCTGAGCTATAATGGAGCAAAAGATGGCAAGAAAACAGGGGGTACAGTCCAGAAATTTGCTTCAATCTTTGGGTTGTAAACCAGAATTTCTCAGTAGAGACAGACCAGAGATTTCCTACTTGAATGAATGCTCCTTTTCCTTTAGGTGACGGTTTTTAGTGAGTGTTTACAGGCATCTGAAAGGGGCTCTAAAGGGCTCTACTAAGTGTACTAAAGCATGCTAAAATATGCTACACTTTAATTTCTGAACATAGAATTACTAGAGGAGGTGATCTCTCAGGAAAGGATTATTAAAGTCTATAATAAAAAACATCTGTTTTGTGCAGGTGCATACTTAGAGAAGGCTGGGGCAGACCAGCCTTCGCCAGACTTTAAAACAACTTTAAAATAGTAACACACTTCTTACAAAGACTTTATTAAAAAAAAAAGAAAATCTTTACTCCCCCAGCAAACCTGAGCTGTCCCCTAGTAAAAAGAAACAATATTTCAAAAATGAGCATAATTTCCTTCCAGAAAGCTATGGCCCCTTTTCTGTGGGAATATCCCACCTTAATCTCCCTAGAATCACCTGAAAATTATAATAAGTGGCAACGGTTGTTGTCTCTGTCCTTATCTGGACTGCTGCAGATTTACCCTTTCTGCCTTCTCAAAACAGCACACCTGACATTTGCTCAGCCTTTCCGAAAAGAAGCAGACAAGCCACTCAAATTTTATTTGACTAGAACAAAACCATGAAGTAATTAATGTAAAGTAGAGGAAGGGATACCTGGCTAAAGAGTAGGTATATTCAATTTACTCCAGTTATCCTGGTTATAGTTCACCAGTTTGTGGGGATAAAAAGCCATTAATAAGCTTTGTCACTGATAGCATTACTTTCTAATCTTAATTCTTTTAGGATTATTAGCTTTAAAGGCACTTGAAAGAAGATAAGGTAATTTATACTAAAATGAAATTGAGAGTAATGCTTAGATGCAGCCGCATCTACACAATAAAGCAGCTTTACACACAATCACTTGAAGAAACATCACTAATTCACTTGTTATTCATAAAGCCTTAAAAAAAGCTGTTTCAGGAAACAAATTTTGAATAAATCACACTGACACATATGGAAGTAAAAATAAATCATAAAAGTTAATCACATCCCCCAAATTTTTATTGAGTTTGAAGTTTGCCTGAGATCTCTTGTTTTCTCTATCATGCTGAGCATTTTTTTCTTGGTTATTCATTGTACTTCTCATGATAGTTTTTAGAAATTCGTCTTCCTAACTCAGTAGACCCTCTTGGGTTAGGGATTCCCATGGAGGGAAAATACTAACTACCTTTTTTCTACAAGAAACTCATGACAGGAATAGTTCTAATAGAGAGAGTTGGATAGAGATATAATTGAGATTATGAAGCAAGCAGCTGCTGAAGGCACTAATACAGGACATTTAAATAGGTTTGTTTTTCTTGGCTGATAGTTAAATATTTTCATTAAATGAGAAATGCCATCAGTCCCAGCAACAGGAGCTTCTGTGGAGTACACCTGATGAACTTGAGGGATATTCTATTCTTATTAGCAGCAGTAGTACTTATCACTAAAGGCTCTATCCAAGAAAGGCATGCAGAGTTGCTCACTAATCCTGCAGTAAATTAGACTTTAGACTACTGAAAAAAAATCCTGAACAGAGATAGAAACCTCCACAGTGGGATCCATGTCTGTATTTAAGGATCTACCGTAATTTTAGACATCCCTAGGCTTGAGAGGCATCCACACATTGTCAGTAGATATAAAAGGTTAGCTGCACTTGGCATGATACTTAAAGTAATTGCATTATTTTAGGTATCTTAAGACAGTCCATGAGTCCACCTACATTTAAACTCTTGATTTTTGCTTTCTCCCACCTCCTTGCTCACTACACATAGTGAATTAGATATCTCAGAATAAGATTCAAACCACACAAACTGCATAGAGATTTTAAGTTGTACCTCCTGCTCCCAAAAATGGTGACTAAAGGAAATAACAGAAACAAGTAGCTTAATCAGGCTTTAAGCTCTATATTCATGTATTAATAAGCTACAGTACAGCATCTTTTCCTGGGATGGACCTGGATGTTGGGTTCACAGAGAAGTTGTTCACATCCCTGTAGGATTTCCTGGCTTTAAGTCAGAGAGTTGTCCTCCAGCTCTTCCTTTCTTGTAGAAGATCACCTGTGCACACATAGCTCCAACTGTGTCATAGGATGAGCTTTAACTTGCTGCTCACCCAGAGGCTGCCTCCCACATCAACATCCCTATGATCCTGCAACCTGCCAGGACATCCCAAATCAGTACTTGGTCACAGCAAGCCTGGGAATGTTCACATTAAACATGAGACTTGAATTGTTAGGGCACATTAAAAATTACATGGTATTGTTGCTGAAGAGATGGCTGTGAAAATGTCTTGCTAAACTAATGAATGAAATCATTTAAGTTAGAAAGATCTGCTTAGAAACTTCTCTGCTACAAGGAAAATGACTTGTAAAGCAAGTACACAAGAAATATTCTTTCTACCTCCTTCCCCACAGAAAAGAAAAAAAAAAAGAAAAAAATGAAAGAAAGGAGAGAGAAATGCAATAACAACACATGTAATGCTGACCAGAATCCTAGCTGGACTGGCTGGCACAATTTCTCACTTTCACAGCTGGAAGCACAGGTGCTGTGGATGGTGAGAGAAAAGGGGGAGATGAGAATGAGCTGAGCAGCCAGGTGGCTTCTTTTCTAGCACATCATATGGAGTTCATGTAATCCAGCAGAAAAAAAAATATGTTCTACTGCAGTAAATACACTCCAAACTCACAGAAGTGCACTTAATTCATGGTGTTGCAGAAGGTTTCACTGGCTATGCCAGAAGAGCCCTGCTGGTTCTAGGCACCACTGCAGAGGAACTGCACCCTTCTTAAGGCAGTGCATCTGGATAATAGAAAGAGATTATAAATTCTGCCCAAAAGAATCACTATCAATCTTTTGCTGATAGTTATTTTTAATAACTTGCACAGAAAAGTGGATTTGGGGGTTGGAGGAATTTTCCTAGTCAAATGTCTTGTGATTTTTTTGCTTGTTAAAATTCAGTACCGAAAGACAATCAAGTATTAATAAGTGGATTAAAGGGGAAATGGGTATATTTGCTGCTCATATACCTTGATCAACAAATCACTCACACAGTGAGAGCTACAGGGCCAGTTCTCTCTACTTTGCACTGGCAGAAGTTCCATGACCTCAAAGATACAAAACTGAAATAAAACCAGGAGAGGTTAAAGCCTTAGTCAGGATAAGGGAAATATTCGGAACTCTATACACACGGGTTTTTCTATAGTGTATTCTTAGATCTTCTTTCCAGAAGAATTTCACTGCTTCCCTCTACATACATACAGGTAATACAGGGCTGATAATAAGGGTTGGGGTTTTCAAGCCTTTCAAGTCCAGGTCAGCCTTTGGCATCAGCAACCCTTCTTAGCTGTTAGAGGGAGCAGAGCTGGGACCGTGTTAAGCACTTCTGGAATTCCTATCCCAGAAGCGGGCATGGAAACAAGAAGGGATGAGAATTGACCCCTCTGTCAGGAAATAAAGGATTTCAGGCTCCAGAAATGTCAGACAGAGGGTCTACCAAATCTGCCTCCTTAAGACCAGGGAAGGAAAGAAAAGCTCCTTTAAAAGCTTGCGGTATACTTGGGATGAGCCTAGATGCAAGAGAGCTCTTTTATAGTGTATATTAAAAGTATGTTAAAAGCTCTTTAGACTCATCATATTTTTTTTAACTATATTCAATACAACACAGAAAATAATGAAAAACAAAACCACAACTATAGAAATAAAAATATTTGTTATTCTTTATTGTACTTCATAATTATAGGTAATGATTTGTTTTTCATATTTACAAGATTATAATACTGCATTGAGCTGTTCAGCTTTGCTTTTATCTTTCTCTGGACATAGAAGATATGGTTTCATCACAAGCTTTGTACGAAATCTACAGGAAATACTGAAAATTCTTTTCTCAAATTCCTTGTCATAATTAAATACCAAGTGCAGCTAAAAATTAATTTCGGACAAAAGGTATAATTAATTAAAATCAGAACTTTTATTTGCCTAGTTTCCCCTCTACTCTTTTTTTGTTTTTTCACAGATTGCTTTTAAAGAAAGAAAAACATCAATCTCTGTTCTTCGCTAACTGGATGCAAATTTGACAAAGTAGCAGAAATCATAACAATAATTATGTTCCTGAAAAATTAATACAAATTATGTCTGATGGATTGAGAAAAGAGCCAAGCAAGTTCTTCCCAGGAGAAAAAGGGCTTCAGCATGAACTGAACCATCATCTGTTTTGTGAGATCTCCCAATGTCCACGCAGCAGTTTGCCTCCTAAGTGACTTGTCAGCATATGCATCCCTCAGCTCTGATCCTCATATCTACAGCTTTTCTTGCTCAGTGGGTGGTCAGAGGACATGAGAGTGAACCGAGAGAGAGCAGAGCCATGAGAAGCCAGGGAGGAGCCCCTGCAGTGTGTAGGAGCACAGGGGTTAGTGTGTAAAAGCAAAGAAAATTTGGCATTCCCAGTTTTGCTCCTCAGGAGTTAACCTTACTGTTATTTGGGGGGTTTATTCTGCTGTTTAAAAAGACATTTCTGTCCTATTTGAGGGCTCTCACTCCTTTCTAAGTAAGTGGTGCAGGACACTGTGAGGTTTGTGTATATGCATGCCATCCATTGGCTGTTCAGCACAGTGGGACAAAATAAAATGTTTACTTCTGTGTATGGCTTACATGTTGCTTACACTAACCCTACCATGGGGACAAACCCAAAAATTTAAAAAAATAGCAGCCTGGGAACCACAGATATGGCTTTAGTGGAGAGTACTCAACAACAGTGGTTAATCCTGATTCTCTAATGGAGGTTCAAGTCTTTTTTACAACCAGGGAAACAGATCTAGGAAACATCATCTACCAGAGCTAACTTGGTTGCATTTGCCCTAGTAAACAGAGAAATTTATCTCTAGGGACAGCAACAACCTGGCAATTTTCACTACACTTTAGCTCAAGATAAATCTTTTGGGTAGAAACTTGGCTAGAAAATGAAAACAAATGCACTTTGATTCAAAGCTGAACAGTCTCTTCAGTCAGCTGCATCAGAGCTTTTTCTGCTCTCTAGCTACTGAGCAGACCTGAAACTGCACAAAGATTATTTTCTTTTCCTTGAGGAAGAAGTCTAAGATTAAGTAATAATCAATAGCAGACAGTAAATTAACCAATCTCTTAAAAGATTGCAAAGGGACCTCAGAGGTCTTTGCACTGCATGGCAGCCACTACCAAAAGAGCAAGCAATTGTCTTTAAGAGTGGAAACAAAGTGTCTGTGCCAAAAAAAGGTCACACTCAACAGCAAGAATACATGCTAAACCTTAGAAAGCCTAAAAGCGCCTAAAGTAGTAGAGATGGATCATCCTCTCTCTAACTTGAGAAGGCATCTTGAAGAATGTTTGTCACTGCTCTGCTGTGCAAAAACCATTGCAATTCCTAAAGTCAGACCTACAGAAAGTAACAGCCCTCAACAATAATACAGAGGTCCATATGATACAGATTAACATTTTTTAAGAAGATCCTAGAGGATTCAGAAATAAACTGCTGGTGAAAAGCAGTCTGAGGCAGTGCTGATGATCTGGCACAATGTTGATGATCTGATGCAGACTTATCTGTATTTGCAGAATGGAAACAGTAGTCACAGAAACAAAGGATTAGTGACCAATTGCACCAAAAGATAATCTAATCAGAAATGTCTAATATTGGTAGTGCTAAATATCTTAAAATTGTATCCTAATCAGACCAGACCATATGATTTGCCACCTCTTATATTCTCTTTTCATAACATTTTTCCCTCCCAAGCTCTTCTCCCTTGCCACCTTGACCCCCTACCTAATAAACAGCTGGTATCTCTCTGCACTTTCCAATGAGCCCAGTTTGGCTCTTAGATTTTACACTCTTATTTGATGTTTGTGAGACAGTAGTGTTATACCCCACATTTTGTTTTACATGCAATTTCTCTCTTGGCTTCTGCTTTTCAGTAGTTGGAAGCCGTGTCTGGCCTTTGTCAGCATAACTCAACAACTTCTATGCTTTAGTTCCTTTTCTGTAAGGCTCTATTTTCTCTAATGCCATTTTCCTTTCTTGTCCATTTAGACAAATGGACACTGGACATTTAAGCATCTGATTTCAAATGAAGGCATTCAAGTAATACTGATATAGAGTTAGGCAAGCAGAAAAATAACAGCATAGTCACATATCCCCTCTAAATACTTCTCTTAACCTTTCTCTGCTTACCAAAAGCACAGCTGAAAAGTGGAGTTCCTGTTATGCCCTTAAGTGAAATAGAGAATAAATCTCAAGGTCATTACATCTTTCTGTTATGCTCTCCCTCAACTTACTGCATCAATTTCTTCTTCTTAGAAAGTCCTTACTTTTCACACTCCCAGACTATTTAGTTAAAAATAAACTGAGACTAAGATAGGTGGAGTCCACGGGACACAAATAGTGTATTCCTATCCCCTATATTCTTATACTAGTTTTGCTGTTGTGGTTTCAGTGAAAACAGTCATGGGATTCCTGTGGCTGCCTATATTCATATAAAATTCAGCAGCTGCTGTTCACCTATGCCAAATACCCAATAACCAAATACCCAGTAACCATACCTTCTTGGAAAATGAAAAAGAATTGCATTCAAGAAGAGAAGAAGCAGTAGATCCCATCTCTTGGCCTGGACTAAAGAGTTGCTAGAACAGATAACAGTTTGAAAACAATAAGCTCTAAAGATATTTTTCTCTTTGGTTTTGGCTAAATTTCGTATTCTCCTTGCAGTAGTCTACTTGGAGCAAGCAACTGTTTTTCTTGATTAAACTAGAGTAGGTTGAGTTTTTATTTGTGAGTACCTATCTCATACCCTAAATAGTCTAAATAGTCCATTCAAGCCTGGAGATTTTATTCTGATGAATTACATTACAGATGTGAAAAACAGAAAGTAATAGTCGGGAACTGCTTTCCCATTATATCTTGTTGAGTTGCAGTGATTGGTTGCTCAAAAGCAAAACTTATTTAAGAAATCAAAACAAAATGAAGCAAATGAAAGAATCTGAGGAGAGACAAGAGGAGCTTAAAATTCTCAGTCTATCCGTTCTGCATACATTGGATTCAAATGTGAGAAGAAACAAAAACCACTTCTGTATACAAGTGATACATGACTGAGTTGTGCCCTAAATTAAAAGCTTTGGATTTGATAAACTGCATAACGATATCATGAATATTTAGAAGTATTAACACTTTTAGCAGGGGGAAGAAATCTCCCTGATAAAATGCCCTTCAGCTCTCATGCTGATAAACCAAAAAAGTCATAGATTATAAAACTATTCATTAAGCTTAGGATAAAACGGAAATCTCTAAGTTAGGCATTTTTCTTTTGTGGGTTTTTTTTTTCTTGTTGTTGTTTTTTGGGTGTGTTTTGTTTTGTTTTATTTTTTTGCTGATGTTCTGCTCCATTACCTGTCTGAGAAAGAAGCAGATGGTTGTAAAAAGATTCAGAAAAGTATCTTGCTAGGGAGAGAACAAATATAGCTGGGTGATTTTAACATCTGCACAGCTTCCAAGAATACAGAGAAATGCACTGAAGTGGTTAAAAAAAAGGAGCTGGAAGGCTGGAACAAGGGTACACATGGTGTTGAGCAGGTCCATATGAAAGCAACATGGACATCCATTGAAATTCCTCACATTATTCTAGATTTCTGAAAATTTCTTCACATAATTCTGACTTCATTTCTTTTCAAGATTTACTAGTAGGACAGGCCTTTTTTTGATGATATTGGTGCCTTAGGGGCTTTGGCTCTACATTCTATCCAGAGCCTTATCACCAGTATGGATTCTTTCAATTTTAATGCAGACACCCAACTTTCTCAGAGAACATACAACTTTAGGACTTAATTTAAAATGTGATGGCATGGGAAGCTAAAAGTTGAAGACTATAGTTGATGTAGCAATGTGTTTTGGTATGTACATTACCCTGCAATGCTTTAGCTTTAAAACCAGAAGCATTTTATTTCTTTTAGCAAGAGTATTGAATCTGATAATGTTAAATCAGGCAAGTCACCAGTGTTGAAGGATTGCCACTAAAAGTTAACTGATAGTTTTGATAGGGAAGTAGGAGGCTGAGTTTGCCTGACCTTCAGAAGCACTGAAAGACACTGAGAAATGTGAGGGACACCTCCACCAAAGCCAACTGAGCTGCTCACAAGCACATATTAAACTGGCAAAACAAAATGCACAGGGGATGGATATATTAGCAAAAAAAAAAGAAATTTTGACAGGAAAGTTCTGGTTCATAAAAGGTAAAGACATCAGGGAGGTTGCTGTTTAAAAAGCAGGCAAGAAAGCCATCATTAATTAAGGTCTGTTGAATAGGCATCAGAAATGTGATGAGACAGATCAAGAGGCCATGGATACCTACACTTAGCTGGTGGAGAGAAGACAGAAGAGAGCTGTAAATCCAATGTTCTGCAGCAGGGAGGGAGAATTTGTGAAGACAAAGTGTGTATGACTTCAGGTAACTGGAATCTTCCCTGGAGCTGCCATTCCCCTCATGACTCATTTACATTTATTTCTTTTACTGATACTCCTCTTCTTGCTCTCCTGTTGATTCCTATCATAATGTTCTCATTTGTGCCTTGCTGATTTAACTTGTGAGTTCTGTGAGGAAAAAAAAAGATGTATTGCTTGAGAAGGAAAAGAAATGTACATGAAAATGACCATTCACTTAGGATGACCACTTAAAGCTTTCTAAGTACATGCATATCTGCAAATGGTGGGCAAAGGCCTTCCGTCTTTCTGCTATAGGAGACACAATATATAAACATTAGGAGAATTAAGAACATTAAGAAACATTACTTAGAAGTCACAACCTTTGAGATGACTGAGAAACAGCTGGGAAAACAAAGAATATGACAAAAATTTATCGTGTAAAACTACAAAATAAATCAACAGAAAGTAGCAGTCAGGCATGTAACAAGCCATGACAATTGCAGGTATGAGAAATAAAGTCATACAGAACTGAGACAAACATCTGGTATGTATCTCAGCATGTTTCTTTGCAGAATAAAGAGCAAAGAAATACAAATAAATACTTCATTTTTTAATCTAGTTTAATAAATAAAAAGCATAATAACAAAATTTCTAGATGCCAGTAACTATGTCTCTAGCAGCATAAATTAGGAAATTCATCAGCTTTCTATCTATAAGCAGCTTTATATGACTGTGTTATTTTTTTAAATATTATTCAATTGATTTTCATGGGGGCTAATTTTAACATATGCTTTTCCCTTAAATGTTATTGGAAGTGTTTGGTATTTGGATGGCACAGTATTTGCTCTCTGAATAAAATGAAATAAGAAAAGAGAAATTGCAGTTAGAACATTGGGCCTTTGATTTGCCTTCAGAGAAAGCAAAAGTTTTCTGCGCTTTTCAAGCTGAAAATCAGAAATCTGTACATCTTATGCCATCTCCTTCATATCTTTCTGGAGCTAGACATTGCATCACATGGCTATTGTTAATATAATACAAAAAATATATGAAAAAGTGTTGTTTGGGTTTGTTTTCTTTTTGGAAAGAGGAGTTCATGATTTCAGGGGCTTACTCTGCTGAGGTTTAGGTACAGAAAGAATAGTATCCAGTGAGGGAATGTAATGGCAACTCTGAACATCCGGTCCCTTCTGTGAGCATGCAATGGGACAGACTCCTTTCATTCAACTAACACAGCTCCATATTCCAAACCCTGTAGCATAAGCTCCATGAGAAGCAGATATATTGAATTCCATCCATAATCCTTAAAAAACTGAGTTAAAAAACTCATCCAACAAAAGAGCTGCCAGAAGAACCCTTGAAGCAATGAGGAAGACCTAAAAAGATTGGTTCTAGGAGTGAGCGAGCTGCTTCCTAAGTGCAGTTCTTCCTTCCTGTCTCCCCCAAAATGGGATTTCCTGTGAAATTTGCAGCTCCCCAGATTTTGTCAGCTATTAGGCTTACTATCTTCACAGGGACTGCTGTGCAGGATGTTGGCTGCTGAACAGAACCATCTGTTTAACCTGCTGACACAGGGCTTAAGTTAAAGGGTCTCTCTGGGAGACTCTGAACAGCTCACTGATCATTCCTGTCCTGCAAGAAAGGAATCATCAGGCAGGAGCATCAGCATGGGCTTTGAGCAATGATGAGTGTCAAATATTGACATTTTGAAAGAGCCCAGGCTGAAGAGCCGCACAGAGACATAGACCACCAGCCTGTCTGGTAGAGCCATGTCTGATAGGGATTGACTTATTCAAATACATTGTGCTCTCTCCTAACTCATGGGAGTTACCAAAGCAATAAATATGTGTTTTTTAATTTGGGTAATTATTTTGGCATGCATGAAATCTTTGTTGATATCATATTGCCAAACTATGACGAACAGGTGGAAGCTTTTTGTTGTAAAATAGAACTCAATAATCAGTAACTAGACAGAGACATGTTTCTTTAATTTAAATATGGAAGGAGACACATTATTTGATCTTCTATCCTGTATAGAATTGTTCTTGTATCAGAATTACAAAATTTCCTAATGAAATTAATTGCATCAACATTTGAATGATGCATATGTTTTAGGTTTTTTTCTTTTCTGAAAAACAGGTTCCCAAGAAATGTAAAGCCTGAGCAATGGCAGGAGCAGAGAAGTGAAAAGCACCTCCTGATAAGCTATAAATTGATTTTAGGCTTTGCCCTTAGGTATGTCTTGAAATTGAATATAGACTCACAGCAGATAATTTTTGGCACCTTCTAAAAGTAGGAGGAGAAAAATAAGAGAAATGAAACAGACAGAATTCAAGCACACGTCTTTCTGAGTTTCCTTCAAAACTGTCCTGTTTTGAATGCATCCAAAGAGACCCTCACGTAACTGATTTTCCCAGGCATGCTGTGTATCATAAAAAACCCAATTATTAGTACAGGCATCTCTGAAAACTAGTATTTCTTGAAAATGTTTACCTCTGGTTCTCCTCTTAAAAAATCAATTAAAACTCTTTTTAACTACTTTCCCACACAGTTTTGCAATCTGGGTTCTCAGATTTCTTCTCTCTCCCTCCAAACTCTTTTGAAAACCAGCCAGAAAAAGAAATAGAGTGATGCAGAGGACCTATATGGAAAGAAACCTTGTCAGACTGGGCAAGAAGCTCATTTACTGATAGTTTTTGCTCCAATCTGTCTCCTCTTTTTTGTTCTAGAAAGACAGAGCTATGAACATTTTTTTTCAGGAAGTCCTGATTTAGTGAAAGAAAAGATTCAGTGGTTTCAGTCCTCCTTCCTGGTTCTAAATGATCCATAGATTCCTTTTTATTTTCATTAATTTGGTGGATATTTAAATAAACTGAATGAATGGTTTATGCAAATTTGACTGTTGCTTTGAGAGATTTCTCATTATTCATGCTGTGTGATTGATTGTCTAAATCTCAGGTTATTGTTTCTACTCCAGGAGTTGGCTAAGTCCTACAACCAAGATTTCAAGATGGCCAAACACCAATCTGGGCTGCTCTTCAGACAAACATCAGTTATTACCAGCATCTAAAATGTTTCCACTTTCTGCAAAAGAAAAATAAATATAGAAAAGAAGCCAAGGCTTTTGACATACAAAGGAAAGGGAAAGGGATAATATAATGAGCCTGCTACTTCTCCCCAGTAGAAATTTTCACAATTATGCTCTTGCCCAGGAACAATCTTTGAAATTATTTGACAGTCATTTGTAAATACATAAAAATAATTTGTCATATAGGAGATCTTCAAAGGAAATATCTTTAAGACTTGGTCATTGGTTTTGCTCAGTTCATAAGCTAAGTTTCCTTAAATTCATGTTCTTTTGTAGATAAACAAGTTATTATTGGTATTGTGCATCAGATATTGACAGCTAGTTACTGACAATGGCATGCACTGAAATCTAAAGCTCTTGAGAAAAAGTGGTCAGAACAACAAATTATGTCTTCTGTGAAGAAGTCCAGTGCTCAAACTCAAGATCATACATAAGGGATCTGAATGCCAAATGGAAGATACTTCAGCCTGTTCTTCTTCACTGTTCCCTCTTAACCCTAACATAGTTGCTGCACTTGTGTAGTCTTCTGTAAAAAAAAGAAAAGTATCTAAAGCTCATTTTATCATGCAGATTAATAGAAAAAGAAAGAATTCATGGGAGAAGGGAGTATTTTATACATTAGTATATATAGAGATACAATCCTGAGTTGGACAAACCCTTAGTAGAGCCTATAAAATAATCCTTTTTGTTCACTCCGTGTTTCTCTCTGTAGCAGAGATTTAGGGTATTTTTCTTCCACAGCTTTTATTTCTTTAAGTACTACATGTGATACCCACCTATCCCTTTTTACAGGGCCCTTACAATATACCATAGCCAGCATGACAGCACAGGGGAATGCTCAAACCAACAGAGCTCCCAGGAATCTGGCATTTCTCAATCATCTATCACTTAGCCATTTTTTTTTCCCCTCCAAATAATTGTGTCATAGCAAGTGCTGATATAATACTGTTATAGTCAAGTGCACTGAAGGTCCTCTTAAAGACATGTGGATACTGCCCTTCAGCAGGAGACTTAGCCTTCCTATTACCTCCGTTCTGCTTTTGAACTCTTCCTGCCCTTTTATCACAAACCCAGAAAGTCTCACCTTGTTGCATCCTTCTGAAATCCCTCTCTGCATCAGCTGGTCCTTACTAATTTGTCTTGAAGCTTTCTTTGTTCTTTTTCCCTGCTTCCAAAACATTTTTATGCTCTTCTGCCTTCATAGGAAAAAGTATTCATTTCAATAGAAAATCCATGATGTTACATCCTCACTCTGACCCTTGTTTATTTACAATGTTTTGAGGGATGAGAACTTTGTACATCTGGAAAGTACCTACAGCAGAGATTCTCAGCAACATCTCCACAATAAAAACAAGAGACCTGAGTAGTGTTTAGAGAAAATGTTCTGGTTTCTGTGAGCCAGCACTGCACCTTTAACAGGTATTTCACTCCTTCTCCAAGAGAAAATTTTTACTCTCCTGTGTGAAATGTGTTTCCTCTTGTACACTGAATAACTTTTGTCTTTAATCCTTAATCTAGATCTGAAAATTCTGTATCCGTAGCATCATAGCTCTTTACTTCACCTGACTGAAATTTCTAATCCCACACTTTTAATCTCATGTTTAAGCATGTCAATCTGGCTTTGAAAATAAGAATTGCAAATCACATTTCCAGAAGAGAACTCAAAGTCTCCCATTATATGAGCAACATGATTGTTTTATCTAAAAGGACAGATAGAAAGCAACATCTAAAGATCTGACACCAGTTAATATTGCCCTCTCATTTCTCAAAAGAAAATTAGTGCACATAATTCTTCACACATTTACCCAAAAAAGGTCAGATCATTACCTGATATTTTATGGCAGTTGAAGAGATTAGGGCCATGCTGATTTATACCAGCTAAGGATTTTGACTCCATGTTTGCTAACACTGCTCTGGTATTTTTCTTCTGTCTGTTGACTTTTTCGTTAGTTAACTAATATGTGATTTATTTTGATGAATAGGACAATTCTTCAATTTGCTCCTGTAATTAAGGTGCATGATCAACCACTTCTTATTGAAAAGTATGATGAACTGTTAAGGTTCGTTTAAAGGAAAAAAACAGTACTTTGTCTCTACAGCAGCATGTGAAGTCCTTTGAAAAGCTGTAGAGATTCAGAGAAAACAATTTTGAAGTCCTTACAAGCTAAGTATTTTGCACAGACAAATTATAAAGCTCTTTTCCGTTTCTTAGCAAGAACAATGACTCCGTAATAGAAATAAAAGCATAAAAACATTAAAGTTATGGTGACCATGGAGCATATATTCAATGCACAAATATGCCCAATATTAATTGAAATGTACTGACTGTACATTTCTAAGGCAGGTAGAGAATAGAACACTGAATTAAGTTATAATAATGATTTATTTCTTATACTGGTATATTGCATTTTATTCCTGTTGAACCCCAACCTGCATGAATAACTGAAATCCTCACGTGTCAGAGACAGGCTGGTTTTGTGGCATTTCCACATAGGTCTCATGCCTGTTCCTAAGTATACTGCAGATAAGATATTCTCAGAAGGCTCATCTCTGTTTCTGAGCTTCTCAGTACTTCACTGTACTGCAGTAGCTTCCAGTCTTTATACTGCATCCTTATATTACAGCAGCACAAGGAGAATGGCCTTGGCATGTGTGTGATGTTTTGCTTTCAGATAACGGGAAGGATAACCAAAGATATTCCAGGGTTTATCCTGCCCAAATATTTATGGCAAAGAGCAAATTCTTTAAAAGGGCAATGTAAATAACAGGAGAAAACGATTGCTTTCTTTTTTATCTTGTGAGCTAAAGTATGAAAGGATTCAGCACTTGCTTAGAGACCTGATTCTTGATCTGATGCTTCTTGCCACCAGACCAGTGTTTTAGCCAGTGTTAACTCACAACTTCCATGTAAAGCTCAGTTTTTTCTTTCTTGTTCTTTCGGTAGAAAGAGTTTAGAGAAACTATTGGAAAGCTTGCAACAAATATTCATAAAGAACCCATTTCAAAATGACCAAGTAACCCATAACAGTGATCTTCACTGTACTGGCACAAAAATTGCTAAAATCCTATTGAAAGTGCAAGTGTTCTTTGTTTAAAAAGAAGCTATCAAAAGAAAGTCTTTCATTGTGCAAAAAGATGGGAAAAATTTGCAATTTCCAAAACATGAGGTTCTGGCCCACAATAAAGTGCTTGCCAGGCACATTGACAGAAATGTTCTAGAGCAAATATTTTCAGTAGAGGAGCTTACATGAGCAGCAGAAGCCACAGGAAAGCACAAACTAGAGATAAAGTGAAGGTAATGGACTGAAAAAGGAGTGCAGCTCTGAAGGATAGCCTAGAAAGAGAACCATCTGGGCAGAATAATGTTTAAAATATGTCGGCAATGAAATATGCCCTATTCCATTCCTTATGGATTCAGGAAAATGGGATTTTTTGCATTTTTTAAAATAAAGATTTTTTTGCATTTTATTTCTCCACCAACCATAAGAATCTCAAATGTGACTTTTCTTAAAGGGGATAATGGTTCCTGTTTACTAGGCAAGCATGATTAGTTTATATCATAAGTTGTGTAAAAAATAAATACTCTAAAGATTTTTACATAATTTTATATAGATTTTCAGAAGTATGGAGACCTGGTGACCAATTTTGGCCTAAATTTTAAACTGCAGAAGACCAAAATTCAGATTTTAGACATATATTAAAACAGGTAGATAAACTGAGTCATTTAGGAATAACTCAGCACTTCTAATTTAAGATACCTTCAAAAGTTTAACACTAAGCTCTGACTTCTAAAATGTCAGAGTTTTCTTCCTCAAGAAAGAACATCCTTTTCCAAGGAGCAGGAACTGGTCACAGTATATTTATTTTCCACTTGATACAAATGATATCTTATAAGATCATTTCCAAAACTTGACGTTGTCAGTTCTGGACCACCCAGGTTTACCTACAGTTTATGATTCACAAATATTCATACATCTTTGATGTCCAAAGCATAGAACCTGTCTCCCAAATTTTTTCCCTCTTGCTTATTTTGAAGTTGTCAGCAAAACTCAGATAATGCCCACATGGTGATGTTAAGGACATAATGTCTCCAAATAAGTTTACACATCCATCAACTTCTTGTTTTCATCTTTTTCTTTGCTCTCAATCCATTAATATGCTTTCTCTCATACCTTTAATTCTTTCCCTTTTCTACTTTTAAAGCTTTTCGTTTTGAACAAATTTTGCTCATTTCTCTTTATTGCTGAATGTTTTGCATTGTTTCCCCTCTAAATTTTTGTTTGTTGTTTTTTTCTTCAGCCTTTCAAAGTATTTCAGCCATCTTCCAAATGGCCTTTTATCCTACTCATAGCTCATTTTCAGACTCTGTTCTTTTCAACTTTTTTTCTTCTGTTTTTTCACCCATTTTCTTTAGGTTTCTTTTCAACATATTGGGCTTTTTCAAAATGTTTCCCAGGAAATACCTCTGACATACTGGCAATGTTTGAACCAGGATGATTTCCTCTCCATATGTGAAAATAGCATGAAAGAATGGAGTTGATATCAAAGGCTCCAAAAGACATTGTCTCTGTTAAGAGCCCCTCAAAATGTCCAGAAGAAATCCTGATTAAAAAAAGATAGAACTGATTTTTTGCACCTTGCCCTATATAGTTATGCTGTTTGTGAGAAATTAAGTGCAACATTAGACAGAAGTTCAAATACTCCAGGGAAATACAGTTTAGGGGACTATCTGGTCTGATGTTCTCCACAGATTTAAATACAAAATGCCATATGAGCACCAAATAAATAATCTTACTGAAAGGAAAAAATGGATAAACCCAGCACTAATAAGGCCTAAACTTTGAATTTCTTCAGCATATACAGAGAAATAGCTGTTTTATTGTGAAAACAAGTGTGTATATATGCATTCATATAGGTTTGGTCTGGCTGTTATGGAATACAATATTTAGTGGTCCACAAGAAGCACAGTGTATATGGTGTACTAATTACACTTTGAAGGCATACTCTGGTTTCTGTCAGGGGCACAGAACACAGCATGTGCATATTGTTTGCTATCTGATTTGTTCAGTATATGGGCTTTTAAGCCACAATGTCTCTAATTTAGTGTGGGCAGTCCTTATGGCTGCAAATGTGGGACTCAATACTGTCAATACTTTAAAAAGATATAATGATTATCTGGAAACTGACTTTTTTGTGTGTCATGTGAATTGGAGTCATTACAAGAAGACTCTTCACCACAATAATAATTATTATGTATGAAAATGCTTCAGTCTGGCTTAACCTGGCTTCCAAACATTTTGGCAGAGCTTTTAGCCACTGGCTTAAGTTTAGTAGCCTGAAGATCCCTCTAGATCTAGGTGTTAAAGGCTTCCTCCCACATTGTGACCCGACATCTCACTTTGCCTCCTCACCTCATTCTGCTCTTTGCAGCTTTGCTGTTTATCCTTTACAGTCACCTCATCTTCTCCTCTTCAGACTTGCAGAACCTCCACTAGGATGGCAGTGAGTGGCCAAAGCACAGGAAAAGTACAGGGCCACTGATTTCAGTTCCAGTTTGGGAGAGTATTTCAGCACAAGTTTAGTCCTGATAAGATGACTTTCCTAGACTAAAGAAAAATGTGACCTAATCCATTAGTCACTTCTACCGATTCTGATTGACTCATCATTAGGACCAGGTCCCTCTGCAACAGGCGTTGTCATATACTGGATTGGCTCAGTAAAACACTTGGTTTTAACTATTCTATTTTTAGAAAACTTATATGTTTTAAAACTAAGACAAAAGTCTTCTGAGAAGAACATTAGTAGAAACGGGTTAAGATATGGAATGTTTAAATTATCTGGGATTTCTCTGGGTATGCCTTTTAACTGGTAATACATGTGTGGTGACTATATCCTCATGAGACAGATACAATAAACTAAAGAAACACACATTTTTTTTAAGTATGCTTAAGACCAGCACACACTTCACGCAACCAAGAGGAAAGGAAATGCAACCTATTCTCTAGAAAACCTGATCTAGCCTTACATTAAACAAAAAGAGAAATAATCAATCCATGTTTACAGATCCAGTGATGAGCAATTCTGTGCTAGCAAACAATGATATTTTCACCCCGTTCTTCCTGCTGCTTCTCTCTTAGGAATAGCTAACACTTATTGATTACTGTTAGAGGGCACTAAAGGAACACACGGCTAAAAGAGCAACAGTAGCAACAGGCTATGTTGTTATTAACAACTATGTCTGTTATTTTTTTTCTTAAAGATCCTGAAAACATGTGTGTGAAGTGTATGAAGGGTCAGCTGTGGAGTCCATGATTTTTCCTGCTAGGAGTATTAGGTGTGGGGATTGCAGACTCTGGGACATAAAGCAAGGGGGCTGCATCAGTGAGGCAGCCCATGGAGGCGGAGGTAGCGCCCATGAGGAGGTGCCCATGCTGATAGCACTGACAGCCACCAAACACAGGAGCCACAAGGCAGGAGCAAGGCCCAGTGCCAGGCAGTGTTCAACTGGAAGTGGTTCCAGCCTTCTCCCAAGCCCCAGGGCAAAGCTGGGACACTGCGGCAGGCAGTGGAACCAAACAGAGTGGTGGCAGAGTGGGTGGGCATGGCATTGCTCCCACCATAAGAGACACCACTGATCATCTCTGATCTTCCCAAGGAGGGAGAAGACAAGTGAGGTCTGACAAAGAGGAACTGCCACCACCAGTTGGCTTGACAGCCAAAAGTTTACTTCTTTATAAAGTGCAATGTGCAGTACTGAAAGATCCTCAGATATTTAAAACACAGAGGCTAGGGAACTACAGGAGGTCAAGAGAGAGCATTTGGTCGTATTTCTGCTATGTTAATTAAGGCAGCTCCTTTACCTTCATAAAACATGTATTACTGCCTCTTTCTTAGCAATGGCAAGTTTCCATATACTCTTTTCACTGCTGTTATCTTTAGGTAGTCTAGAAGACAGAGGAAGACACTAGAACTACTGATTTAAAAATCTCTGTTTCTGAGATCTGGACAGCTCACAATTTTCCCTCCTATACATTCAGCAATAAACACCAGCAAGATGTGTCAGCTACGCTGGGACTGGGAGCAGATGTTTTGTTAATGTGCTTAATCTGCACACCACATCTCCACTGAGTGACAACAGAGTTGCTGAGACCAAGTGGCTTCAAAAAAAATATGGGACATGAGGCTGTTGGGGCTGGGTGGGCAAGTTGGCTAAAAAGCCATTGAATCTCAAAACTTTAAATCACTGATTCCAGTCTAGATGGCATCCAGGAAAGGGCTGGAACATAATAGAATGTCTTTGTCCAGATCTGCAGTGTCAAGATAAAATCCATTCCTACATTCTAGTGGGTTAGCACCTAGAATCCTGATATGGGTATGAAGCATGCAAAAAAGAGTAGTGAAAATATTTTCCTCTTGATAATAACATTAAAACTCACAGTTCACAGGCAATCAGATGGGGAAACTATAATGGAGCAGTGAACATAGGAATAATCAGAGGCCAGAAGACACCAGGGCCTAACTAATTAACAAAGCTTTTTGTGAGCATCACAGCTGAGATGTTTTCAAAAGATATATTTTTATAAAATTTTGCCAATTTTGCCCTTCCTGTGTGTAATGGAGGATGTGTGACACTGTTTTTCAACAAATTTGTCAAATGAGTGGTGTCACGGTACCATGAGTCAGCCTTGTACATAGGTGCAGAAGCTGACGGTCAGTTCCCTCGTGTGAAATATAGAATTCAGGATATGGATAAGCTGCTAACGGGAACTTAATCCTTGCTTCACCAGATGGACAAGGATGCTTTATCCCTAAGGTGCTGCTCATTAGTTTAACTAAGTGCACAACATGATTGTTGTAGTTTTAACTTTAGCTTTCCGAATAAAGGAGAGGGGGTAACAATTATGAAGGTCATAATTGTTATTGTCAAACCATGAGCCCAATTCAAACACCTCTCTCATGAATGTAGTAAAGGTTCTTAACAATAAATCCTTGATGAAGAGCTGGTAAAGATATAATGTTTTGTCAGTTGAATGTGGGATGAAATGCTAGAGCTCTTCTTAAAAAACTAATGAACGAACAGAAACAAAAACAAATGAACAAACAAACACTAACAAAAAGCCAAACTGTTTGAGCATCTTGTAACTTTAGAAACTTCCATAACTTTGGAGCCTATTTTACTCACTAAATAAGTACAAACCTCTTCCAGCTTTGCCTTAATGTGATTTAAGGGTGGTTTCAAGGCAGCTAGTTGACAGAATGGGCTTTGGCCTGCAGAGTAGCATGGTCTGTAAAACTAAGATAAAACTTTTACTGGTTGCTCAGCATGCAAATGCCCCTCTCAAGATATAACTAGTGTACATTAGAGAAAAAACTACACACACAAAAATGTGTTCCTCCATTAAGATGCACAAGCAGGTCATGCACAAGCTGTATGCAAGTGTCTCCTGGTAACATTTGTCAGCTCTGTAAGGTTCAGGGCTAGGTTAGTTTAGGTTAGGAAGAAGAGTGTACATGGAACCTGTAAGACCAACACTCAAGTTTGTAAGAGAGATGCAGTTTGCTCTATTTGTGCTTTTCTTTGCCTCCTCAACAAAGTCTTATTCTGTTTCTGAATTTACACATAAAAACTTTGAAAACATATTGGAAACTCTTGTGATTATTTCAGATAAAGAAATTAAGTTACAGAAATTACGAACAGTATTCTTTCAACTAATCATGTGCCTTATCTTGAAGACAAAATCAGGATAATTAAGACATGTAAAAATGTATTTTACTTGGTCTATCCAAGTAATTTTGAATGTTCATATTAGAAAAGCAGCAATCATCAGTTTAGGACAGCATGGCATTGTCTATTGTAGAGTAATGACTGCAAAGTCAGCTAAATTAGATATGATTAACCAGCCTGAAATTTTCAGTGAGTTCATTAAAGCACACCGTGCAAAACCCAGCCTAGCCAGAAGAGCTGATGTGGCTGCGGAAAAAAAGCATAGCTAGTTCAGCTTGACCAGAAAAAAAGTCTCTTGGGACAAAATCTGCTTTTGGCACATCTGGCGACCTGAACCTTCCTGTCCATATCCTGTAGCTGCGCAGCATGAGAAGCTGGAAGAAAACACAGAGAAACAGGAGCTTGAAGCTGCTTTAAGGAATCAGGAGCAACTCAGTGCTGAAAAAGCATCTGAATATGAGCCCTAGAGACAGCTGCAACTGGGGAGACAGGAAAAAGCAGCTGGAACAAGACAGCAAGAGAAAAGCTAAGCAAGGGCAGAAAACTGCGCAGCTGAAGAGGCAGAGGAAGGATCCAATATCCCAGGCTCTGCTTGCTCAACACACTTTACACCCTTGAGAGCTGTGTACTCACCTTCTCTAAGAGATCTCTTTTCCTATGGAGACCCTCATATGTTACATGCTAATAGAGGCAGCAGAAAAAACATTACATACTCATTCTGATTTTTATGTATGAATGAGGAGGATAGGAGGGAGTATGCTAGTTATTCTCAGGACTCAAGTCCAGATATCTGAAGAATCACTCCTGTTAAAATTTCAACAGATTTATCTGAAAGCAACAGTTCTTTGAAAAATATACTCTGAAAAGAGAGGGGATAAAGAATGGAAAGCACAAGAAGAAAAAAACCAAAAAGCCTAAACAGAAAGACTGGGAATATTTCAGCTAAATGCTTTCTCTGTGATTCACTGATTCACAGAAATGAAACTTTTCACAGCAGATTGTTTCTAATAATTTCTCAGGTAGAGGCCCACAGGCACAGTGCAGACCTCCTGAGTAGACAGGAGAAAGACTCATTGCACACAACAGTATTGCAGGCAAAAAAATTCCTTAAGTTCACCTAATTTGCTCTGCTTATACTTCTCAATAAATACTCCCACCAGCAGACCACACAGCAAAAATTCTGCCACCATCTTTTCTTACAAGGTCTCTATGTGTGCACAGACACACAAACAGACATGAAAACCCCAAGAATACATAATATTTTCCTTGTGTGGCATTGGAGTACTCTTCTTAAATTCCAAATGCTTCAGAGGCTGAGGCAACCATTTGCTACCCAGCTTTACTAATAAGTTGAATAAAAATTATAATCATATATATTAAACACTAAACACCTATTTGCTTCTTCCAGCTAACTGGTCTGGAAACACATCTAAATTAAAGAAGGTTGGTGCAAATGTATTAATTCAATAGCAGCAATATGAACAGCCTTGTAAATCAGAGCTGATTGGCTGCCAAACTAGCTTGAAGATATTTTACAGCTTTCACCTTTGCTTTGCTCAAGTTAGTGTGAAAAAGAGAACTCATGTCTTTGACCTTATGAAGCAGCTTTCATCCATAAATGTGAAGATTTCTAAGCAGAGACAATAATCTTCACTAAGATGAATTTACTATTGATGGTATAAAAAATTCATAATATGGGTATTTCCTCAAGGGTGAAATATATTTTAAAACAGCATACATCAAAGAAAAACGCTTGTAGATCTTCCCATTTGGCATGGAATCTGGGACTTCTGAAACTAAGTGGAAAAAATATAATTGTGGGAAAAAAATTGAAGAACTATATGTATTTTTGACACACTTCTCACCCATACCTCCAAAAGCTTTTAAGAAGAGTAATATTTTCATGAAATTTTACTAGTGTATATATCTGAGATAAAACCAACATATTTCATATTTGCTTTTGCATTTCTAGAAAAAAATATCCCACAATAATGTCTCTGAAATGCCAGAAGCTTGAACAATATCAACAACCTAACACTGAAAACATACCTATGCTTACAGAAAAGAAAATAACTTCATTATCTATTTTGCATTGTATCTCCTTTGTATCTTACGGAAGCTCATAGATGTTTTTTCATCCCACTCAATGACAAAAGTAGGTAGCATATAGTGATTTAATAAATTTAATATAAGCTTAAAAACTTGTCTTGTACTTGTAATATTGCTAATGAGTTGCTTGTCAGGTCATGGAAAAATATCTTTATAATTAGAGACTTGACTTCAATTTAACTTTCTTCTGTAATATGTTGTAGATCTGCACTGAAATTAATGGCATTATGATGTAATAATGTAAAATTTGAGTAAAAGAAAGTTTAAATGAAATGTAGCCAGATTGTTAGAAGGAAGGGAAATACAGCAGTAGGAAAACAATTCAGTTTTCAGTAAGTCATTTTAATGCTCACTTTGACAAAAACAGAAATCTTGGGATGTTGTAAGGTGCCTGAAATTGAATCATGTGAAAATCAGCCTAAACACAAAAAGAATCTATACAGGAAAGGTAATTCTTTGTCTACATTACAAATCCAACCATGTGGAAAGAAGTCTAAATACAAACAGATGTTTGTGCTGGCACAACATCCAGTTAACTATCATATTCTTCCTCAGAAAAGACCAAGGACACTTAGATGAATGCCTTCATGTCTCAGAGTCAAAAAAAAAAAAAAAATCCCTAAATCCTTTAATTTTCTTAAATGTGCTGTTTCTAGAGGTACCTGAAAATTCCCAGATAAGGCTTCACAAATACTTGAGTCCTGAAATCATACTTTGTTCCTTTCTCCTCTTTTATTCATTGCTTATGAACATTCATACTTGTAATTTTTTGTTTGCACATATGTTTAGAGAACATCTGTTCCTTCCACCCATCTGGTTGAGATTATCTATGTATCTGTGCACGAAGAAGGTAACTGCTTATCTGCTGCTGTCACTCGTTCTTATCTAACTTTATGAGTGAGAGAGAGTAGGGACCGAATACAGCAGGAGGAGACCCTCTGCCTTGCATTAATTGTTGAAATACCTGCCTTTCACATAACTCATATCCTCAGCAAGTGAATATCAAGGCACTTTATTGAAGGAGGCCAGTATCATCATCAACTTGGAAACAGAAAAAAAAAAATGAAGAAAGGAGTCCTGATTTGGCAGAGGTCACCAGATCAGTGGAAGATCTTAACATAAACACCAGTTCTGCATCCTAGCTCCTGTCTCTCTCATTTGCTGTACACCATCTTCTTATAACAAGGGTGTGAAACAATTTTTTTCAAATAAATAATTTGAAACAAGTAGAGGAAAAGAAGGGGTTACTTATAAAGGGATAAATGATATTGGGTGTCCTTGGGGCAATAAATACTTTTATCAGCACAACCCAAGTAGATGATTTCTTTTGAATGATGATTGATAAAGACATTTGTACATTAGTCAACATACAGGACCCTGCACATGTTACGTTTCTTTTTTCCATCATTGAAGATGGTATAACTTCTTACAAGATAAGGGTTTCAAAAAGATAGAATTTGGCTTCAACGATATATTCTTTAAAACTGTGCAAGTTTCCACAGATTCCCTTCATAATAGAACACAATATACTAAGTAATAACGTTTATTGGCTAAAAGTCATGTCTGTGATTACCTCTCCCGCTAGGCACAGTGTAAGAATACGTTTAGCTACAGATTTGGTGCAGGAAGCAAGGCTTCTATAATGAAGGGCTTTTTTACTTCTGAAATCCTGTGTTTCAAACTGTCTGGTATTGTACAGCAGAAGCAATTGCGGCAGAATGAAAGTTTCTGCTTTTTATCCCCGTTTCTATTTACCTATGTGGAAAACAATCTAAATTTTCACTGCAATTTTCCTTGACATTTCCCTTATCTATTTTCCTTTCTCATTAGTCTGCCTCATGAGAAGATATGGGTGCAGAATACTAAATCAACTTTATGGTCAACACATCTGGTACATATTGACAGACAGATTGTCGCTACATGAAAGTCTAGGGTTTGAGGATTTTTTTTTTACCAGAAGCATAAGAACATTTTCTTCGTGAACTGGAATACGTTCAAGAAAAATCCTTGCAAATAAAAGACTATTATTTACCTAAAGGAGGCAGGTGGCATCATTATAAGGAAGCAATGCAAGCATACAAATGAGAGGAGAAAGATGTGTTTTCTATCCTTTGTCTGAAGATTTGTTTGGCTGGTTCATTTAGTTTACCTTTTTATATATATGAAGAAATTTTCAATGAAAGGCATCTCAGGAGGAACTAGTCTATGTCCAAGCACTTGCAATTTTTTTTTTTAATCTTGACAAGGTAGAATACAGTATTGCCAGAAGTCAGGACCAAGCATCAAGATTTTTGATTTCAGTTCCTATGGACTGATTCCCTTCATCATTGCGTTCAGTGAGATGGAATTCTGATTTCAACTTTAGGTAACAAGCATTACCACGATAGAGATAAATAAAATATTAGATTGAAAGTATTTACACAATGTGTTTCACTAAGGGCCTTCATGACCCACTTGTGAGGCAGAGAGGTTTAGCTCCTCATTTGTCATCTGGAGAACAGAAATCATATGACTTGTCTGTAATAGCACAGAAAGTAAGAAGTAAAAGATAGGACAGACCTTTCCTTACTGGAGATATTTAGCCAACCCTTGGCTTTGACAAGGGTATAATTTCTTTTCAAACAGAATTTAATTTCTATTCAAACAGAAGATCCCACCAAAACTGGTGGCATCCACTAAATATGCCTGCTGCTTCCCCACTGCTGTCAATTTTCTGTGAGTACAAGTGAATATGGGTATCTTAACTAGATCATGCTCTACTCTTATTTGTAAAGATCCAATGCAATTATTAGAACTCTATGGAAAATCCACACAAAAGCACAAAATGGCTGAGATTGGAAGGGAACTGTTGAGATCACCTTATCCATCACCCTGCCTAAGCAGGATCACCTAGAATTTGGTGGCTCAGGAACCAGTTCGGTGGCTTTTTGAATATGAGATGGAGATACCCTCACAGTAAAAATGTGTATCTTAATGTTCAGTGGGAGCTGTCTGTGTTTCAGTGCATGTCCATCACTTCTGGTCCTGTCACTGATACTACTGGCAAGAGCCTGGCTCCATCCCTTGTGCATCCTCCCCTTCATGTACTTATATATATTAATGAGGTCTCCATGAGATTTCTCCAGGCTGCATAGGCCCATCTCTCTCAGTCTTTTCTCACAGAAAAGGTAGTCCAGACCCTTAAACATCTTTGTGACCCTCTGATGGACTTCTGTGCATCCATGTCTCTCTTGTACTGAGTCCAAAACTGGACACAGCTTTCCAGGAGTGACCTTACCAGGGCTGAATGAAGAGGAAGCATCTCCTTCAACCTGCTGGCAAATTCCAACACTCCTAGTGCCACCTCACATGCCATTTCCCTTGTTTTTAGCTACGCACCTTTGCTGGTTTATATTTAGTTTGGTGTCTTCTGAGACCCCTAACAGTAAATATAGGCTTCAAATCTAACCTTAGTAGAAAATCTGCACTCTAATATAATCATCATTTCAAGAACAAATATTGACTTAATTTGCCTAACACCATCCAAAGTTTAGTTATCCATTTATTTTGATAAGTTCAAAGACTCTAGAAAGATATTTATTAGGCTATGTATTCTTTGTTTCACAAAAATACTAATTTTTCAAGATTCAAAGATGAAAAATATTACCTTATGTTTAGATTGACAAGACACCAATGAAATAGTTTAATTTCAGCATTATTGTGCACGATTTTGTGGTTTAAGACCAGAAATATCCTCAGTCATTGTCTGCAATTCTCTAAAAAATGTATTTTTTACAAGACTGCTAAAACAATTTGTTGATTTGCCCAAGTAGTGGAGAAAAGTTTCTGATCCCAAGACTTGTCTTCCATGATTTTAATCTGGCTGTGAGATTCCAGTGTCCACACAGCTTTTTTCCCACCCACAAAGTGAAACCCTCAGTCCCTTCACCTCTTGTCCCCATGATGCTATTGACATCGTTTCACAGCCTTGTTTCACTTCCAAATCTGACACAAAACACTAGGAAGCACTCAAAGAGTTCAGAAGACAAGCTGTAGTTATCTGTCATTCTTAGCAGCCTTGTTCTCACTTTAAAATCAATCTTTGATTGGATGTAACTTGTGCAAGCAGTAATCACAGCCTTCTTCCAGTGTTTACTGCTCACTGTGGATACACTGTGGAGCCAGATTGAGAAACAGAAGAAGAATGCCAGTGAAGTATATTGGAAGAATGTAAAACAGAAGTGCAGAAGAAAACATGTATCTTACTATTAAATACATTCTTTTAAACTGAAGTCAAACATGTCCAAAAATCACCTGCCATTTTAATTTCCTACAAAGGGTACTCCTAAAGTCACAAGCTTTTTTAAAAAAGCAAACAAATAGAAAGATGCTTACAGGTGCATTATGATTTAAATGTGACAGATATACTGGAGTTGATAAGTGTCATTTCATACATCATCCTGATGAGGACTGGAAGGGTGTTTGGGGTGACTTCCTGATATTCTGCATGTCATCTTCAACAGTGATGGGATTAGGTAATGCTAGCAACTTGGAGGAGATGCTTAGCACTTTGCAGACTTGGAGTCTTTGCAGACACTGATAAGCCAATGTCTAAAAAATACTTTTCTCAGTGTGATTTGTGTAGGTGTGGCTGTTCTCAGAACACATCAGAGCTGTATAGAAGCTCACCACTCTGAGTTAATGCAGTTGTTCAGATTATGGAAATGGCACTGGGTTTAGCATACAAGTGGGCATGTTCGAGCAGCACAAAAGGGGAGCAGAGAAGAATAAGGAAAGGATGAGGTTAAGGAAGATGAGGAAAAAGGAGAAGAAAGAAAGAAAAGAAAGGAAAAATACTCTCATCAGCTCAAATAGAAAATATGCAAAAGATGCAAAAAAGAAGATTAAGAGAAAAAAAAGATTTTACAATGACAGCTTTGTAAGATCATGAATATATACCAACAACAACACTGTAAGCCAACATGCTTCTTTTTTAAGTTAAATCTTGCAAATCATACTCAGGCAAAAATGTATATTACCTTAAATAGTGAATAGGATTTTCAGATTTTCCCATTTCCTAGCAGAATTTATAGTTATTATTCTCTTCTCTTTCTCACTGACACTGAAATTCCATATGAAATCTCAGTTTCATTGAAATTAATGTCAAAACTCTCTTTTACTCTAATGGACTCAGTATTTCTGCATCATTAGGTACAGTACCTACATATATTAAGTAGCTAACAGAAGTACAACTTATTACACTGGAGACATATTTTCAGTGGTCACAGTAAAAGAGCACATGGTCAAAGAAAACAAAATACTTTTTTATCTTTAATAATTGTCCTAGTAAGCAAAACTATACCATATTTTCATGCACACTTTTGAGATGGTGCAGGTTCTGCTGCCCAGAAGTCAACATAACCACTTCTAGTGGACAGTTTCTAAAGTGAATTTGTTCTTCAAATCAACTTGCTAAATAAACTTATGATGAAGAGAAGAAGAAAGATGAGAGGGAGGAAGAAACACAGAGTCAGGAATGAATGTCTGCTACTGTGCTGAGGAATAGCTCTCTTCAAGCCTCCACGATGTTCAGATCCCCACTGTGGAGGTAGACACAAATTTGCTCTGCCCAAGCAACTCCAAGTCTCTGACTGTAGATATTTATGAAGTAGAAGCACATAGCTGCATCCAGCCTTACAAGCACCAAAAGTACATCGAAACATAAAATATATCAGCTTCTAATGCACTTGTAGCACAGGCAGAGCATACTTATGTCTGCCCGCAAAGGCAATGCAAATGTAGCCCTCTCTCTGACTTTTGTCACTCATCACTGGTCTTTATTTGCACTGGTAGATCTTCTCAGAGCAACATTCTTTTACTCCAGATCTTGTTTGAACCCCTCAGTAGAGCAAAGCATCAGCAAGAGTTCTCCACTGTTTGCTCTTGTGAAACTTTTAATCTGATGTGTTTGAATAAGCCTACACTGCAAAGCTGCAGGCAGCAGATAATTCCCTCTCCATCACCAGATTTTATTCCCAGTTTCCAGGGAGTGGCAGTTGAGGGTGAAAGACACAGCAGGTAGGAAGAAGGAGTGATGCTAATTAGGAACTGAGGTGGGAGCACGGATTTTCTTGCTCTCAGTACTACACAACACCATATTTTCTATGCAGCAGATCCAAATGGCAAAGCACAGTGATGGAGACAGGAGATCCCCAAGAACATTTCAATAGAGCTCCATTGATTTCAATAGGCTACAGAAAGAACTGCAGAAATTTAGCCACTCAGAAACTAATAATGGATAGGGCTCCTTTTCACTCCTCTTCCTATCGACCTGCTCTTAAGTAACTTAAATATAGATAAGGAGGTGTGTATAAAAGTGAGAGAAAAAAAAGTGGGTTTTGGAGGAGAAAGAAATGTGGGGGAGTTGGAAGAAAGGAAAGAGCTAGTAAATGAAATCTTGCCCTGATTATCTCATAGTTCTAATGATCTGAGAAAAGGGGATGGAAAAAACAAGAAAGAGAATAAGTAGCTTAGAGTAATAAATTAATTCATTGTTTAGATTGCCTTTTATTCTTCAGCACAGAAAAAGAAATCAATGAAAGTTATTAGAATAATTAAGATATAATTATGATGTTGTACTGACTTGGCTTTCTTCTAATTATGAAAAAAGAAGCCAAATGGATCCTATTTCATAAAGTTACATTATTTTAAAATCTATAAAGTTATTACTTTTTCAAAGTAAATGCTTTTGAAGTGTGCAATTAAATACATTCTGGAAAATAAAGGTCTATTTCCACTCAAACTGAAAAGATCAGCAAAATAAAAAAATCTTATGTTAAGAAATCAAGAAAATCTTCTCAGTTTGGACTGCTCTATGCAGGGCAATCCACAGTGAGGGACACTCTCTTATGATTCATAGCCCCCACAAGAAAGAATTCTCCTTAATATGTTTCTGATGCAAAATTTGAAATGTGGCATGCCACTGAATATCCCAAAGCTAAAAAAACACTTTTTATGAATGGTTGACATTTCCAGTGTGTGACCATAGACAGCCTCTGCTCTGGAGGACTTTTGCCAGTGCAGCTCCTCCAGTGTAACAAGTGAGAAGTGTGTGGATCCAGCCCACCACAGCCCAATCACTCCAGACAATGCAGCAGTAGATCTGTTTAGCTGCTGCCTGCTGAACGAGCAGAGGTTAAAACAGTGATGGCCCCAGCTGACTTGGGAACCTCATACTGCTTCTCCTCACAAGTGCCCTGCTGGAGGCAAAGCTGTCAGGAACTATGGGTGGAGATCCACGCAGGCACTGATCCTGACAGGGAAACTGCTCATGTGCAGCCATGGACAGTTTTAAACTTGCTAGTGAATCTGAGGAAGGTTACCCCTGGGCCTTGCAGTGATTTGACAGCATGTACAATATGCATAATGTATGTGACTAACACAGAGACAGGGAGGATGCAGTAAACAAATGAGTGTTGTAGTGGAAGAGATATGCATCAGTTTGACTCGTCTAAATTAAAAACACACTGGAGCCACTGCTGAACACACAATGTACTGAGCTCCCTTGGCAGCAGCTCAGAGGTGCATGATCTAGGGCAACAGCTAGAGCTGCTAATTCTCTGAAATGCAAGGTGAACAAATTTGTGAGGATAAAAATATTGCAGCCAGCCTGGCTAACACAACGCAAAGAGAGAAGCAATATTATCAAATGAGGCTGATGTCTGCTAATGCAGTGATCAGCCCCACAAAAGTCCTATGCTGGCCATCTGGAATACACAGGATTTTATTACATCTGGTTACATTATTTCTTTTAACATATTATTATTATTGTTGTTTTGGCTATGTTACTTATGGTGCTATATATTCTAAACATATACTTCTGTGGCCCCTGAAAATACTGAAGTTGATAAAATGTCTACTTTCAGAAATGCTTTTAGAAAAGGTTGTTCATCTGAATCATTGGCAATTTTTGGCCTTTTAGTCTTTCTTATACATAGGTTACAATTTAGAAATTTTTTGCTCACGGTAATCCTGATTGTTGGATATTTCACATTATCAACAGACTATTCACTCGCCTAAGCTGAATCTTCCAGCACTGTCAAATTTGACTCAATGTGAGGATTTCAAGGAAATGGGAAAAGACTTGAAAGAAAAGAGCTAATGATACTGAATGGTATAGGATAGGGTGGGCCAAGATTTCAGATGATGTAAATAGTCATAGTTTTGCCAAAAGTAGCAGATCTGTACTGAAAGATAACAGAATATCTTTAATTAGACAGAAAGAGTATTTAAGCGGAACTTTAATTTTTCAAATAATCTATCCTAGCTAACTTGTTTCTGGTATTTGAGACCTGATCACTTCAGAAGTAGATAAAAATTTAAAAAACAGAAGAAAGAAAAAAAGAAAGGAAAAAACTCAACCCAAAATAGATGCTAAATCATGGGAGTTTATGATCGTTAGTAGATTTGACACATATTAAAAGTTGTTTTGTAATGCAGTCATTTTCATTTTAGCTATTCCTCTGCACTTTTCAATTATTAAATTTTAATGCACAGAATACCACAGGGACTTTCACATTTATTAACAAAGCATTTTATGTGCTAACAGAAAATCCCAAAATTAGGAGAAATCATTTACAAGCAGACAACAGCTGTTACAGCATTATAACTTTAATTGGCACCCCCTAACATATTGTTGTGTATTTCAGTCGTCCTCTTAAGGATGTGATAATCCTTATGATATTCAGGAAGAGAACAATTTGTAAGGACAGGGCTGCACATTAGCAAAGATTGTGTATGCAGATGCAAATATATATCTGTCCAAAATAAATGGTGCACTGAGAAGACACTATGCGTGAATCAATTCAGGCATCTGAATTCTGCCATTTACCCCTGATTTTATACAAATCATTTTTCTAATTTGCTTCCCTTTCCACTTCTTACCAGTGCATCTTAACAATTCTTCAGAACCAGGGTCAGTTGTAACTATTTCTCCCATTAGACACAATCTTCCACTACCTTGATAATGACATTGATGAAAATAGTGGGTATGATTTGTCAACGCACAAGAATGCAAGATGATTCCTTGAGTGCTGTGTAAGAGATAAAGATGATTTCTCCTGAATATCCAGCACTTGGAATCTGTACCAAATCAAATAAATCAGTCCATGCAATGCATCCAAGCTCTTCTATTGTAAAAACAAATATTTGAACAGTTAAGTTAGTGACTGAGAGACAGAGAACTTCATTGATGAAACTATTAGTGGTCTGGCTCAAGGACACATTTGGAAAAAATAATAAAATGAACAGGGTAGTTGGTAGAATAAATTATCTCTGTATTTCAACATCCATTTATCTTAAACCTGTACTTGAAAACAGTATAGGGATGAAACAGAAAACTCATGTTATGCTTCTCCTCAGGGATTTTTTTCCCTCAGTGAATGGCATCATTACAAAGTTTTCTCTGTTTCCTTCATTCCCAAGCACCTTAAATAAAACAGTAAATGAGAATTCCAAAGGTGATTAGAAGTGGCATTTTAAAAAATGCCTTGGGATGGGTTTTCATCTCATAAGCAGCTGCTTAAGTGTTTTGTTGATCTTAGGTCATAGAGGAAGGTTTTCTCCAGTGATAGGAAATACATAATGGTGTCACAACTTAGCCACACCAACAACAAAATATATCAAATGCTTTCTTCACAGCATAATTAAGAAGACACTTCCTAATGATCCTGAAGGTTTGACTTTGAATTTTATGCGTCAAATTTGAATACTATGTGGCAAACAAAAGGCTAAACAATAATTATCAGAGTAGCAAAGCAACTATTTTAAGCTGTTTCAATTAACTTCAAATTTAAGTATGAAAAAAGGCAATAATTCAATTGAGATTTCAAATTGTTAATTCTAACTAAAAAAAAAGTTAATAAAGAGCAAACAGAGGTAAGAAAAAATATTTGTAAAGACTTGCTCTTGTCTTGCTTTCATGTGCAACCTTCTTATTAACTTACATGATGTTATTTCATTATTGTATGTTTTCTTCTGGTCAGAGCTAGTTTCCGGTTTCTGGCCAAAGAAGATACTCTGTTTCTCTTGCAAAGCATAAATGATAAAGGAATGAATGTAGACAAACATAGATCTAATTTAGCTCTAAGCAAGAGCGACACTGAGGAACTTTTGACTCCACAAAGCACTTGTAACAGGCTCCCATGTATCTTTTGAAAACCTATTCTCAATAAAGGAAAATCCTTCCTAAATTCCAGTCACCCCATTCTATCCTGTACACAGTGGCATAATACACTCTCAGGTTAGGTTTTCCAATACCCATTAATTTTTTTAAAATAAAATATCTGGATTATGAAAACTGCTCTTTATAATATCTCAAATGAGTTAAGGAATTCATATACACCTTGATGCAAAAGGAGATCTTTCACCCAAAGAATATAGTTATAAATGACTGATACCTTTTTCTGCATTGTTAAGTAGATGCTGCACAGAAATTTGTATTTGGTGTCACTCTTACAGCTACTACTCAGCTCAAAATAAGTCCATCAAGAATTTCTCAGAGGGGAAAGCTGACAAGAAAGGAAAAGGTATATCAAAACAAGAGTGGCAATCCTATTGGCTTAGCCTAAATCACTCTTAATACACTATATATATATATATATATATATGCATGTATGTACATATGTCTGGAAGAGTCTTTGCACTTCAATATATTAAGAAAACAGACAGGACCTACAAATTTTCAGTTTAGACACAGAACAAATTTATTATGAGAGTCTGTATTGTGTAAGACCATGTAAGTGCTCCAAAACTAGTATTCAGCATACATGGCAATCAATATTGACCCTAGATTATAACTCTTGTTTTGCAAGGTTTCTTTTGTCTTCCTGCGTGCATTTATATGCATGGTGCAGTCCATCTTCACTATTATTTTAACAGTTTGGATGACATAACATACCATGCCATACCACATAACCTGAACCTCATCTACCTACACAACATTTTCACTAAGATATGCTCCCTGCCTGAGGTGACACTTGGCAGTCCCTATCACGCCTGTCTCTGCCAGGTCAAAGTAAAAAAGATTAAGAAGTAAGGGTTCAGGATCTGGCTGCACTGGAAGGACCACACTGTTGCTTCACATTTACCTGACAAGGCAAAGAGCCAGACAGTTGCATGCCAAAGCTTGCAGGGGCATTAATGAAAATAATGTGGATTGAACACATAAATTCACATAGTGGAAAGACTTACTTGCTGGATCCCCCACATGAATAAATGCCAAAGAAGTAATCTAAATGGTTATTAGCATAATTTGAGTGCTGAGTGCTGTTCTGCTCCAGCTACAAATGTGATTGAGACATATGCTTGCTCTGATGGAGGAAATTAGCAGAGGATTACCGCTTTCCCTAAGAAGATTAAACTAAGAAGAAAAAATAATTTGCTTTCCACTGTACTGCTGTACCATCTACCATTAAAAGAAAGCAGACCCCATAAAAAAGGATCATCAGTTTAATGGAAAGATTATTCTGACAGTTGCCAGCTTTATAGCCTGTTTAGTCATGTAAGTCAAGCCCACACAGGAAGAAACAGCAGAAGCTGTTCTCTTAGCCCAGACAGTAGAAACATAAAGAATTCATAATTATATCATTAAATGAAACTAGGAGATCAAGAGTTTGTTTTAGGAATCTGCCTTGTCAGCATCATAGCATTATCCTGTGATCCCATCCCAACAGAGGAACCTATTCAAAACTGCCAGTTATGGGAGCTGAGGACATGGACAGGAATAATCACATTCCTCTTTACCCCAACTCTGCCCAAGCCTTCAAGACATATTACAGAGGTCAATATCTATGTGTTCTGATTGAAAGTTGAAGTATGTAAGAATAGTGGCTATAAAATAATCCCTCTTAGTATTCTCAAATCCATATTTCATGTCTCATACAGTCACATGCCAGTCATGGGGAAGTGCACAGGCTGCATGGTCCAAGTACTCTGCTAATGAAGATGAAAGGAGTGGTATGTGCAAGAAGATGAAGGGAGTGGTATGTGCAAACAGATGAAGGATGTGGCAACATTACATGACAAAAGACATTACATGACAAAAGACACCCTATCCACTCACATATGATTGTACAGCATTCTGTTACCAGTGCAGATAGAGAAAACACAAGAGTTTTGCAGGTACTTTTAAATATTTCATTAGCAGGATTTATAGTTTCCCCCTTTTCTGCAACAGCCACAGCTGAATAAAAGTAAGCAGTAACCTAACCTTTTAGTATCCAGATGTTTCTCAAAACTACCTGGGTGTTTTCTTGAACAGAATGGTTTGGACTACAAATACCACTGACACATCCTACTCATGCTCTGTGCACAGTGTTTCTTTCCCACTGCCTCATTCAAGCTCTTCAAGAAACAGGAAATAACATTTTGCCCAGGAGCTAATCTGGAATTTTGGTCTGGTGAACCTGAACCCATTTCTCAGCTCTCTAAGGAGCCACAGTTTAGACAATAATTTATGATTCCTATTTGTATTAATTCCTTCATTTCTGTTCAATTAAAGCAGTTGACCTCAGTCTACAATTTAAAGAAGTCATATCTAAAGCAGTTGTATTACTATTGCCATGTTAAGGAAAAGCCTCTTTATGTTAAGGAAAATCCTCTACACAGCCCAATCATTTGTAAAGCAGATAAGAGAAAGCATTAGGAGGTAAATATGCACTAAAGTTAGTTTTGGTTCAGTCCCAAGCACAAACACAGGTTGCATTGAGAATGGATGGAGAGCAGCCCAAAAGAGAAGGACTAGGGGTGTGTTTGTGGACAAGAAGCTTGACATGACAGCAATGTGTGCTCACAGCCCAGAAAGCCAATTGTATCCTGGGCTACTTCAAAAGAAGGCATTCCTCTCCTCTGCTCTCATGGGACTTTTCACAAGGACATGTAATGACAGGACAAGTGGCAATGACTTGAAACTGAAATATGATAGGCTTAGAAAGAAATTCTTTATTGTGAGGGTGATGAGATACTGAAACAGGTTGACCAGAGAAGTTGTCAATATCTTATCCATGGAAGAGTTCAAGGCCAGACTGGATGGGGCTTTGAGCAATCTGATCTAGTTTGATTTTTCTGCCCACAGTAGGTGGCTTGGAACTAAATAATCTAGAAGGTCCCTTCCAACCCAAATTATTCTATGGTTTCAGTCATAACTCTGAAAAAGTGCTAGAATGAACAAACTCCTAAATTCCTGCTCTGTAGCGGCATTGGTAGAGTGGATCCAGGAGGCACTGGGATTCAGACACTCGTGGCTGAGTCACCATTCTCCTGTGCTTTCTCACTGCATTTGCCTGACAGTAGTTTATGGGTGGTACATGTTATTTGGCAATTATTAGGCATCCCCTTTGCTTATCCTCTACCAGATTAGCTGTTCTTCCAACTGAGTGCTGACAAAGGGAATGATCTGAACATGTTGAACGATTCACTTCAATGTTTCTGGATTGCACACAGGGAATTTTCCTTTCCTCTGAGCCTGGCTTTTGGATATGTAACTCAAAACAAAATACGGCCAGTTGCCACTTCATAAGTTCATTGCAGAATCATAAAAAGCAAACAAAAGGTAAGTCTTATCCCCACCCCAGTAATGTAGATATCTGGTCTTGTTAGGCAGATGTAAGACAAATGTTTGGTTTTAATTAATAGAATATATCAAACAAATAGATGCTTTTGAAGATAAATGGAGGAGATACCTTTAGCAGCAGGAAAATGTCTTTTCTAAAGGATGAAAAGAACTACCTACATTACAATCTCAGAATGGTCTTGTTTACCCATTAAATGCTTTGTCTTGTTCCAGTTTCAGCCTTTGTACAAGTGTTCAGTACCAGCCTCACTGGTTATCTATGTTTTCTCTTAATACTAATCTTTCACCCGTCAGTGTGCTGTCCATTGAATGCCAGCTGGGTTTCAGTGGCAATGCCAGGGAGCACAGGGCAGGGCCAGGGGACAGGCCAAAGCAGATTGCCCTCTCACCAAGGCAGTATTCATCATCTACAGACAGCATAAATAAAAATGCTCCTGAGAAAAGCAAATAATTTGCTAGAGGTGACATTTAGCAGCTACTTCAATTCCAGTTTTGGTTTTAGCTGTCAGTTCATCCACACACGATCAAATTGTCTGTAGCAAAATCCCCATTATATCACTAAAATGAAGTTTCTTTCCCCAGAATGAAGTTTTGGGTGCTGCATGTACCCGAGACATGTGACACGCTGGGGGAAGGCGAGTGTCCAGGACTGCCTATTTGGGGTCAGGAAAGGAACTGCCTATATAAACAGATGAAGATCACCATAGATCCAAGTCCTACAAAGAAGGGGGCAACTGCAAGGACACAAAAATCAAAAATCCCTTGCATGGGTCGCCGTTTTGGATGTAATACAATGTGCATTGAGACAAGACTACATCAGGGAGATGACAATGATTTTCTCAAGGAAACATTAATTCCCATGGCTATAAACTGAAGTCTTTCATTAACAGAAACAGAAAGAAAAATTGAAGCTGCCTGGAAAATTTACAACTCTACAAATTAAAAAAACCAATACTTTGTTAGCATTCTCCTTCTCCTGATTTGTCCTGCCATGAGTTTAAATTGACCACAATTATTTGCTTCTTGATAACTCATCAGAATTACATGGTATCAACTTTTCCAGTGCCAAAACAGATTCTGACATAAGCAACCTAGATTTTGCTTTCAGAAAGGAATACTGTTAGATTTACACTACTTAACAGAGAAAAAGTTTACTTTTGCCCAAAGGCAGCTCAGACTGGATAGTAGATTTTTGTCTTTCTGATCTGATAAAATGAAACAAAAGCAATCAAGGACTCTGTTTTACAACATGGAAGACACTTTTTACACTGCTTTCATTTCTGCCAACAAGGATATCGTCGTGACCCCATGGTCATCTTATTCTTAGTCTATCTGGGATTTTTTCCAACATCATCCTCCATCGAGGGAATTCCATGATGGGGACACAGATGTTTCAGTCCATTCAGGCTGAAGCAGTCCCTTCAGGCTGTCTAGACATTGTGACTGTGGATGCTAGATGGTTTCAAGTGCAATAGTAAGTGCCATCTCTCCAGCAGGTGAACAAACCCACCTGTGACTGATCTCAGCCTGCGCAGCTCACAACCTATGAACCAGCTGGTGCTCTCAGTTCTCAAGTCTGAGTAAAGACTACAGGGCAGAGAAACATTCAGCTTCTCCTTACATGTTTATCAATTCACAAGACTGAAGAAAGACTAGAGAAAGAACAGTCATTCACTATGTCTGGACAGAATATCATTCCAACATGCTCCAACAGCATCTTATATGACACAAGGAAGCTGCCAGTCTGGATCTCAGCCAGGGGTACATCTTCCCTTCTTTAAATGGACAGGGGTTTGACCACTGGCTACAGCAGGAACAAGCGTAAACCCTTAGTGCTGCTGTGCTTGCAGCAGTGCTCTCCATGTCACCCACTCTCTCTGCTTTCTCATTAATGTCTTCTAATTGCAGTGGCTGTTTTGGGCTGATTTTCACTGCCCAAGGCAAATGAGAAAATGCCCACCTTTGCACCAGAGGGTCATCTGCATAAACAATTAATGAGGAGTTGTTGCCCTCAGCTAATGTCCTGTCTGTCAGGTTGATATAACCTAGGGCTAGTTAGATGTTCTGAACAATGATCAGTTGCTGTTAATGCTCCACTAGACTATTAAACTCCTGTTGGCAGGTTAAAGCACCAGGCAAACGCAGTGGGCTTCTTTATTAAAATATTGAAAAGACTGCATCCTGCTGTCAATAATGGTTTTGATCTCCTAAAATAAGAAAAATATCTTGTGGCAGAAATGTAATTACAAGAGAAACACTGTACTTCCCTGGTTTAGAGCAGATGGAGGAAAGGTCAGCTACCAATTAAGAGGTAGGATAAAATATTCTCACATAAAGATAAGAAAAGAATGAATGAAAATAAACTCCTCTGTATGAGTAAATGTGTTTTCTGCTTCACTTATACTGCAAGCAAGTGCCTACACAAATTTATAAGAAAAACTTCTAACAACCCCATGCCAACATTTTAAGACAAAGGCAAAATCACAGAAGTTTAATGGTGGGGGTATAGAATTACCTCTAAATCTGTACAGTGACTGACCCAGTTAGCACTGAGAGGACAGTCATAGGCAGGTGGATCCCAGAAAGAGAAGGACACATTAGATGAAGTTGTTGCATTTAAATCATCAGGTTAGATTTGCCCTTGGTGCAAATCAGAGTATTCTTGGCTTTTTGAACTAGGACAGGAAAAAGTCACCTACCATAAAACACACATGGGAAAATTTTTTTCCAAATGAACCACACACTTTTTGATATCATTCCACATAGCATTCAAAACATGACACCTGTATTTAAGCAAGAGCTGTCCTGTACAAGGTTGCATTTTTTGTTTCCTTTCAGCACCCTCTCAATTTAAAATAATGAGGTTTTTTCTTTCTGTCAGAAAGAATATTTCTTGAACTATTATTATTAAGCCTGTCCTTTTAGGTTGAAAGTTTGATGTTGTTAACAGACAGAGCTGGGTCAAAGATAGGGAAACTCCTTGTGATGAAGGCTAGTTGGAGGAAAAGAGTATAATTTCAGCTGAGCAATTCCAAAAGCACCCAATATTTCAAGAATTGTTTGTTAAAATAAACAGTAGTTAGTTTAGTTTGGTTTGGCTCTCATTAAAACAGCCTTTAAATGTCATTTTTTTTACCTAATTTTTTGAAAGACCTCATTACAGGAGAGAAAGAACAATTTTTACTTTTCCCCTTCTCTGTGTATATGGAGAGGTTCTGTCCTGAAGTTTTCATGCTGCAATAAGGCCTCTGCCTTAAATATATCCACATTCATTTAAAAAACATCTAGAAATTAGCATGGTAAAAGTATACTTAATCTTTACTCATAATAAACTCTTCAAAGTAAAATAATTTTTATGTTCTTCTGCACTACCGTGTAATTACAAGTTTCAAAGTATTCTTAACAGATGTTCTGGGCATCTTCTACATTATAAACATGCATGCACGCATGAGCCATGCAGAATTAATAAATTGTAAATAATCTTCTTCAGTGTTTACCTTCTTTTGTTCATGGAAATTTATCTTTGTGAGAATATTACCAAAAATATATTAATTATAATAATAATAGTAATCCTGTTGAAGGTTTAAAAAATTAAGTATACAGTTCATTACTGATGAATGACAGTTTAATCTAAAAATTAAAATCATACATTTACTTGAAGTGCTCATGTACTTGTTTCCAACTTCTATCATATTTATTTCCTTCACTTCTCACCCCATATATTTCTTTGATAGGTTCAAATAATGGCTAGGATTGAGAAATACATCAGTGCCAAGCACAAATGACTGGTATGCACAGACAGAGCTGAACTCATTTGTGTCATATAAACTACAAAATCACCAATAGCAAAGTTTAAGTACACGTACTTCTCAAGGGGAAAGAAATTAGGAAATGTGTCTACACTTTGAGGACATTAATTTCTTTCTTATTAATGATTGCTCTGTGAGCAATCAGATGCTAATTCAGATCTTAGCATATAGCTGGAGTCTATTTGTTTGGAAAGAAAGCCTCTCTTTTCCCTGGTTTCAGTAGAATATGAATATAGATATAATTGTTGTCAAAACATCAGAGTGGCAGAAGATCATTTTCCTGTTGCTTGTGCTATGATTCAATAAGCCTGCAAGCTTTTGCTGATTTAATTTCACACGTGTCAATCACTTTCAAAATTTTGACTTGAGAAGTTAAAACCATGGTCCATCAATGCCTGCAAGATGCTGAGGAATCAACTTGCAGCTACTACAGGGTATGTTCAGCACACAACAGACTTCTGCTTACTCGAAATAAACATTAATAGTCACAGAAAGATTATATCCCTGAAAAGGGTCTGAAAAAGTAACATATATATTAAAAGACGGAAAATTCTCCTATTTCCATTTCTAAGAATATTTCTTGTGTAAATGAGAGGATTTTTTCTTTAGTGATACAATCTAAAAATTTACTTTTAGGCTCTTTCCTTTAGAACATATGCCCCCTTTAAGGTATAAAAACTTATAAAAGGCATTCAGTGTCAAAATAGTGCTAAATATTATAAGCTTTGACCTATCATGCATTTCACTCTATCCTCCTCAACCACTGCTCAATTTCTTCACAAAACAACAGTGAATTAGATCCAAGACTTCCTTTTACATTGCCTAATAAACATTTTTAAAATATTCACTGTTAAATGTCTCAGTAAATCCACTTTCAAAGCTATTTCCTAGCCTTCATAAATTCAAGTTTAACAATTTGAAGTAAATTTACACAGAGAAAATAGTCAAAGCTGTTCTACAAAGTTCTAAATCTAGACATAGAGGGTTGAGGTTATATACATTATGGGCACCATTTTTATTTACACTCCACAGGTTGACTTATTCCATACACTGTATTTATGCCAAACATTTTAAAACTCTCATCTAAATTTCTCAGATATTAGATCTCTAAATTCTCGCCCCATCAGAGCAATCCTGAAAATACAGCACTCAGAGAGCTTCATTTTTAATAGCAAAGAACAAAGATAACAAAAAATTCAAACCAATTGAAGCAGGAATGAATAAAATGCTTACAAGGAGAACAATATCTGAAACATTTAGCTAATCAGGTTTTCCTAGCAAAATTAAAAAACATGTTTTGCTAGTATTCTACTGCTCATGATAAACCAGTGCAGTTTATAATGCTGCACCTCACAATTGTTTGAATCTGCTGCTGTTTGGTGACTTAAGCACCTTGTTTTGCATATGTTTCTGAGAAGATAGAGGGGGAATTCTGATTTTGGTAATTAGTAGATGGGTCATTGAAAATAATTTTTAGTTAATATATTGTATTTTGAACTAAGGAACTAATTTGCATATAATTATTAATAATCATAATGACATTATTCTGAATAGGCAAGTTGCATAACTCATGTACTCAGCAAATGGGTACATACAGCCCTAGTCATGAAAAGCTCCTGCTTTATTCAGTAGAGAAAGAATCCCCTACGTGTAACAAATGCCAGCTTGTCCCTTCTGAAAGAGCTTTGCATTTTAGGATGCAAAAATATTTAAAAAGAGAGTCTTGTTCTGCCACTCTTAGATCAGAAAGTCCTGCTTTAAATGGAGAAGAAAGCTTTCAAAAGTCAAGAATCGTTAGCAGTGTTGAGTAGACCCTGTATTCCTGAGCTCAGCCCAGCCCAGGTCTCTCAAGCAGTACACTGCAGGATCAAGCCATAAGAAACCTTTGAGGTCACAGGCCATCAGTCCTGGCTTGCAGCAATAACTGTTCAGCCATGAAAAGTGGCTACTTATCTATTTTCATTCTTTCCTTCAACACTGCTTTATCCAAGACAGACTTCTGTGCTTTTCCCCCCTCTACCAAACTCACCTCCAGGAGGAAGGGGAAGAGGGCAATGGCAGGGGGAAGGGGGAGAGAACATAAAAAACAAAGCAAAAATCTGCAAATAATTCATAAATTACCAAAGCAGCATTACACTTTATTCTGGAGTTGTGAACTACATAGAAAATGAGAAAGAATCAACCGTTCATCATTTATTGTTGCATCAGTTCCTCACTGCTTAGTGGAGATTAGGGTAATTTAGACATATTGAAGGTGCTCTAAATTATTCTTTGGACCTGGATCATTCTGTACAGCACTTTGAACTATAGCAAAAGGTGACTTTTTTCCTCAGTCATTTGGAGGTACTATGGGTCTAACACAGCTGAGGATCTTGAAAAAAATCTCTAGAAAGGGTCAAGGAATTCTAAGCATCATAGAGGAAGGGCAATTCAGAGGTGATCAGGGAAGTCGATGAACCAGGGTGGTAGCTTTGCCTGTTTTAAAGATGGATTTAGTTTCTGACAACCAGAAAATGTCCTTCAGTTTGGGTTATTTCTTGGGGTCTAATTAAATTATCCTGGGTGTCTTTCTTTCTGTAATGCTCATCAGGAGGCTGACAGATTTGTTTCCTGCATCTCAGGAAAAATTGCATGCATATGTCAGTGGACAAATCACAGTCTTCAGTCATGGTTTCTAGCAGTATAATATAAATAAATAAAATCACGTAACTGTTTTCTGTGAGATCTTTCTCTTTTCTCTCTCTTGTGTTTACAGATCCCTCACTGGGCATGAGACCTATGCAAATGTAAAAAGCGACTTCAGGGATACAAAGTGCATCTTTCTTGCACTGAGGTTTTCAGACTGTCTTGAACAGATTATTCATGATTTTATGAAAGCCAAGAAAACAATATGGAAAGCAGATTGACTATGCACCTACAGCTCGATGTCAGCTTGGCTCTGTGTTTAGAGGCTGACATCATTACTTGAAAGAGCTGGAGTTGCAAATCAGTGTAGCTTGGAAAGAGAGCACTCCATGAAACTGTGGGCAGATCACATCATAGCATGCGCAGGCTTCATGGCACATTGTTAAATACCTGTGATCTGGAGGTGTGGGGGAGTTTACCTTCACATCATTGATATTACTTTGGCATCAAATGTATTCTGTGCTAGACAGGTGGTATTAACTCAAAGACTAAAGCATCCATATAGAGAAGACAGACAGAATACAGCAAACAAGCAAAACAACAGAAAAGTGTTCCCACATGGAAAATGCTTTTAAAAATCAAAACCACTGAGATCCAGAATCTCTACATATTCATATTTTTCCCAAAAATTCATTTTTCCAAGGAGCAAAAGTGAAGTTAAAAACCTGGATACTAATAGGAGGTATACCTATTGTTAAACAGCTGACAGCTGATGCAATCTATTTTAAGAAACATTCAAGATTACACAAGACTAACCCATTTTTCCCCTTCTTACTTTAAAAAAAATAAAAAGAAATAAGAGAAAGGAAGAGTGAGTGAAGAAGCAAGCTGTGTGAATTGAGCACTCTGAAGCTGTTGAAGATATAATTTCTGATTATTAGGGAATCAGCCTGGTGAAAAGGTTCATTATGGGATTCCAGGACTTCAATTCAGAAGAGCCTTGGGGATGCTTTTAAATACTGGACACCAAGATGCTATTCTTACTGAAACCTGTGGATGACCTTGAATGCTCACAGATAGACTGAGAGATAAAGTTGCTACAGAGCCTTTATACAGTGATTTCAGGGAGACATAGAATTGCTTAGGTTGAAAAAGACTTCTAAGAACATTGAATTCAACTGTAAATTTAACACTGCCAAGTCCATCATGAAACCATGTCCCAAGGTGCCACATCTACCATGTCTGCTAAATATCACCAGGCATGATGACCCAACCACTACCCTGGCAGCCTGTTCCAGTGCTTGACAACAAAGACATTTTTTCTAGTATCCAATCTAAAGCTCCCCTGGCACAAATTGAGATTGTTTCTTCTCGTCATGTCACCTGAGAGAAGAGAATGACCCCTACCTGGCTACAGCCTTACTGCAGGGGGTTGTAGAGTGCAATAAGGTCCCCCCTGAACCTCCTTTTCCCCAGGCTAAACACATCCAGCTCCCTCAGCCTCTCCTTATCAGCCTTGTGCTCCAGACCCTTCACCAACTCCATTGCTCTTCTCTGGACACGCTCCAGCACCTCAGTGTCTCTCTTGTAGTGAGGGGTCCAAAATTGAACACAGTTTTTAAGGTGAAGCCTCACCAGCGTCAAGAACAGATGGACGATCACTGCCCTGGTCCTGCTGGCCACACTATTGCTGACAGAAGCCAGGATGCCATTGGCCTTTATGGCCACCTGGGCACACACTGGCTTGTGTCCAGCCAGCTGTCGACCAGCAGGCCCAATCTCTTTCCACCAGGCAGCTTTCCAGCCACTACCATTAGTGAGAATCCATTAAAGAACAACTAGTTCACGTAACCAAAGAACAAGAACCTATACTTAGTAATAGAATGACGAAGACATTGACCTAATTGAGCAATCAACTAATGTGTGCCAGAGAAGCCAAAGATTCACAGGGGCTTAGGTTTCTCTCCTCATTCTCAATGTTTCATTCACCTTTCATGCAAAAGATAGTGGGCCAAGGACTGGTCTGCCATGTGCTGAAACTCTCATCCCACTAAATTCCATTACAAAACTCCTGTTGGCTCATTGGATCAAGTTTCTGCCATCAAACTGAAAAGACACAATTCTTTTTGATCTGTCCTTGTCTTTCCTCTGAGGAGAAAAAAGTCTCTTCTGCTTACCCACATATTGTACTGCAACATATCCGAAGTTAAGGTTATTACAAATGTTATTAGAACAAGAATGAGCAAATGTTACCTACACAGTAGCTCTCCAAGCTATTCTTTTGACTCCACTTTTTCCCACAGATTCAGTACCAGGCTGGAACAATCTAGTTTCAAGGAGATCAGTTTGCAATGCCATCCACAGGTACTGCACTGATTTCTTGTGTCCTGTGCTGAACTATGTGCTAGCGCTTTTGGCGCAGACATGATGGAACTCGTATCATGGTGACATGAGCTACCCCATGAATCCTCTCCTAGCCTGTTGAAGGAGAATTTGATGGCACTAATGGGTGTAAATAATCTTGAACTGGCATCTCTTTTACATAAAACACTTCCATGTTCAGACATTTCAGGTTTCAACGCTCTGACCTTCTTTTGGGTGGAAAGATGCAGTTGTAGTCCAGACCAATGAAGCAAATCAATTATTAGCAGAGAGGAGGGGAGAAAATTTCACAGTGACTTTCTCCAGTGGCTGGATAATAAGAGAAAAGAGACATGTCCTTTCCTGCAGAGATCTCACATGCTGGCATGAAGAGATAGATGGGGAGAATGTTTACAGAGCTGCTGATAGATTTGACAATGATTTATTCTGAGATTGCACAGCAAACAGAAGGGTAAAGACCATCTTATCTCAGGCCAATTAGCAACAAAGTCAGATTTGAGCAAGGAAGGTCCCATTTTAGAGGTCTGTGAGAAATATGGTGGTGCAGACATAGCTCTACGAGAGAGTGAGCCATCTGACCTCATCCCTGTCAAGGCACATGAAAGCAACAAGCATTAACAGATTTCACATCTGTAATAATGCTGCTGAATCAAAATTACAGCAGTCAGCACCCACAGACACACTAACCAGAAAGGAAACGCTGAGCAAAAGAGAATGAACAGAACACAAAGGATCTTTTCGGTCCTTCTAGAACTGCAAAAAGGGTGTCCTCCAAAGTACAATTAGATGGGCTGTTTTTCAAAAACTGCAAATTTCTATCCAATGCTTCAAATTGCATATATTAAAATGCATATCAGAACTATAAAATCACAAGTACTTTTGTTTCTTTTTCTTCTTTTTTGTGAATGTCGGATCCTAGTGTGAGTCATAGCAGAAATATCAGTAAATACACATTATATATAATTTTCAAATAATCCCTGTTTCTCAAATACTTAAAAAAGGCATTTTTATTAGAGGAAATAAAGTAATAAATGTTATATGATACTTACTTTAGTAACTGGCAACAGAAATGTATATCATATATGCACACACATGAACACATACACACCTCTCAACTTTCCATCTCAGAGTTTATTATAGATTCTATGTAAAACATAGCCCTGTGTAACATATAAACAGCTGTGTTTCAGCAATATTTACAGCAAAGCTTTTATTTAAACAAAAATGATCTACTAAGGTCCATGTCACAGTTAATATAACAAAAGTAACAGGAAGTAGTACTGTTCTCAATTTAAAACAAATACATATTTGTGAGTTGATACATATTTCCTCAATAAACACCTGAACAGGTGTTTATTATTTAAACAGCTATGTTTCCTTTCAAGCTAGATACAAACCTCAAATCTACTTAGAATCAGCTGTTGGAGTAAACTCACTCTACTTCCTTCAAAAAGAAAAATACTTAAGAAATAAAGTAAAACATATGCATCAAGTTGGAAACATCACACTATAGCATGCACTAGTACAAAAAAGCAAAAATCATTCCTGGGGAAAGCATTGCAGATTCCACCAATAAGGAAATTTTGACCCTGAAGTTGCTCTTTCAATACTTTTAAAAGGGGTAAGCATATTGCAAACTGTCTGTTGCCATCTTGCACTTTTGAACCTACAGGGAATTGAATTGTTTGATTTTCTGTAAGTTCAGAAAGCTGTTGTGTAGCTGCAGCTAAATAGAAGTTTGAATAAATAAATTTCTGAGTCATCAATCAACATCTCATTTACTCATTTAGTGGGAGGGTGAATGTCTTTTATGAGTCTGGTGGAGAAGTACAGAGGTTAAGAACATGCTCCATCCATTTGTTCACTGCTCAGCAGCGCTCCCCGCTTCCCAGCTTAGGGAAGGGAGGAGATTCCTGCCCTGAGCAAGGAGGGAGTGTGCCAACTTTCTGCTATCACGGCTCTGTTCGACCTCTCGCGTCCCCGTTCTCGCAGCCTCCGAGCAGTGGCTGCCAATCACACCGAACTGCAGAGTGGGTTTGCAGCAGTCCATAATATCAACATATTTCAAATGGCAGGTGGAGACATTTCTCTGTCAGCACAGTGAGCCGTGCAGGTCTGGTTTAAGCAGGAGTTATATAACATGCCTCCCTGTAAACTGCAACTCACAGGAAGCAATCAAACACTCAAGACCAGATTCTCATCTCCCTGAAATGAACCACTTTCTGTAAAAACAAACAGACTTACTGAAGCTAACAACACATTTTATGGATTACACTGAGAGCAAGCATAGATCTGAACATGCTAATCCACATTCGAATTTAGGAATTTGTATTTACTTTGATTGTGTGTAGGCAGAAGATGGCCTTTTACCACTTGCATTAGGTCTCGGCAGCTCAAAACCAGCAATGCAAAACAAGTGTAGTGACCGTAATTTGCTTCTTAGGAAAAGGAATTTTCAAAAAAGATTAAAGGGAAAAAAAAAGCATCCATCTGTCAGACGTAGGCTTCTCATCTCTTGAAAGACTTGAGAGAAGAAATAAAAGGATGAACTGAAAGGGAAAGGAAGCACAGAGGATAAGGTGAAGCCTTCCTTCACTACTGCTTAGAATAGCTTCTTTGAAACCAGAGCATCTGTGTTGGTGTGCAGCACTTGAAAGGACCAGAGTAGGATGAAGGAAAAAAAAACAACCCAATGATTGTTCAATGGATATTCTGAGATAACAGCTATTTCTGTGCCTTTTTCACTGACCAAAAGACAAGATTGCACATTGTAATGGTCTTAAGAACTACTGAATATTGCAAATAACAACAAAATATTTTCTTATTATTACCTGTAATTTTAATGTTCTTTGATTAGTAGGGCACCACAGAGTGTCTATTTACAACGCTCAGATGCATAAACAACAGCTACAAATGCCTTTATCCTTTCAAATTATTAATTAAGCTTGGACAAGTGATAGTTGAATCATTCAGGATCCCTCTACTATACTGTACTGCATCCTTTTCCCTGGACAGAACTATACAAAAACGTGAAGTTAGTGAACCACCACAATATCAGTTTACAATTCCAATATGTTAATTATTTGCAATATCAACCAGCTTGGTAAAATATTCCCTTGCAAAAGGACTAGGTACAGAATTCAGCTAAAGCAAAAGGAAAGTCAGTTTTTATCCATATTCACTGTAGCTCTCAGAATTCAGTTCTTATGCCCAGAAAAGTTGCTTGAAATCTCTGCCTTCACTCTCTTGAAGTCCTTTGGCAAACTGTTTAGAGAATAGGATCATTGAGGGTGAAGAGTGGTAATGCCTAGCAGAATATAGCCTCAGATATATTTTATGATTTTGGATAGCATAATTACATATAGATACAGTAAATTGCCAATCAAAAAAATGAGAAATTATCAGGCTCTGGTTTTAAAATCATTCAACATATTCTTGTATTTGTATATTAAATAGGAAACATAAATATATTTAGAAATTACATTTATACTTCCATTATAGAAAGATTAATAATCTGTTTTCAACAAGCATGTGAAATGTTAATTGGGAGAATGTGTGAAAGTAGAGATCTGGTTGCTAAAGTAATTTTGGAGACTGGGAGACCATTGGGTTTCAAGGAGAGTAAATCACTCAATTTTCTATAATAATTTTGTCATTTATTGAATAGGTAAGTGAAATGAACATCTAGATCTCACTTAAAATATATACTGACACTTAATCTCACTCAACACATTTGGTTTTTGAAAAGGATAATGGACTTATAACACTACATGTAGCAAATTTCTGATGTAACCCAGTCATATTTGTGGGAGCTACAAAAATTATTTCAAATATATTTTTAACAAATAATTTTGCATCCTTGATTTTAGATTGTTCTATCAGAGACAAATGTCTTCAGATTTTCTCAAAAATGGTAAGTTATAAAAAAAAATGCTCATAAAAAATGTTTAACTACATTTAATTGACAGAGTTAAAACTGCAAAAATGCTAGGAGGACAGAACGGTGTGGTGCCTGTCTAGTACTGATTGCCCTGAGGTCCCTGAAGATTTCAGAAAGTTTGACACATAATTGCATTCCCATGCACTCTAGAATGAATGCAATGTCAAATTGGTTCTGTCAAACAAATCTGATATGAATTCCTCAGAAGTGAGGTCACAAAGCTTCCTAACTACAACATTTTAATTGAAATATCCACTATATTTTAGACAGTGCAGAAAAAGGAGTTGAGTCATCATGGAAGATCCTTCTGGAGCATCTATTCTGCTAAAAAGGCAACAGGTTCTACCATGTGTGTAGCTGATGTTATCAGTCTCAATGTCTGAAAACGTGGAATTAAAAAAAATGTTTATTTTAGAATGAAATATACCATACAGGTTGACATATGGGACTTCAGGACCAGAAAAAGAAAAAACAGAATTTGATAGATCTATGACAATAACAGGTTTTATTTAGAAACAATAACAACCCTGAAAGAATTGAATCAAGGAGTAGCAGATCACCAGGCTTTTAGGACTGAATTTTTGGCCCCACTCAGGTCAGCAGCAAAATGTTCATTAACTTGCATAGTATCAGGATTTCACCCAATATTAACAAAGGAAACACAGTAACTACCATTTATGAAAACCTCTAATCTCTTGCCCCTTTTCCTGTCAGTAACTCCTCTCTGATGCTTAAAATCTAAAATGTAAATGGGAAAATAACATGATAAAGCAGTTAATTTTTTATTTCGTTTGTATAATAAATGATTGACACTTCTATTTCCCTTTTTTTGTCTTCAATTACAAGATATTTGCTAAGTTACTTTTAGCTTTACTACCAAGTTAAAGCTTGAGACTGTGGACTGCGGCAATCCTATGGGGGAATCTAAAAAAACCTTGGAGACTGTGGCAGACGTGCTCAGGCTGCATTCTTAGAGCAGTTTCCTGCATGTACAGGCATAATTGCCATTATTTCTTTAAATCCTTAGCCTTTACCTCAGAGCATCTGGAATTAATACACAATGTTTTTGCTCCTAGTATTTTTTGTAGCCTGGTTTGATCTTTCATCACCACAATTTTTAACTCCAAAGATATATCTTCATTGCTGAGATAATTCACACCAGTTAGTGTAGATCAAGGTGAAGGCAGATACATGTAACATAAATCTTGAGCAGCACAAGGCAACCTGATGACCACACAATAAGATCAGATTTGTGCAGGGAGTATAAATATGTCAGGATCTGCTGAGCTTTAGCCTAGGCTTGTATTAAACAATCCTCAGCTCACAGATGAACTGGTGTTTGTGTGGACTTCTGATATGGATGGTCTTTAGTGAGTGACAGTGCTTGAATTATAACTTGATTTATATGCTTTAAGTTCACTGAGCGCATACATTATTTGCCCATGATGACAAAACAAAGGCACGTCTGGGCTCTTCCCTCTGTGAGACTGAGGACTGGAGGTACTTCTTCCCCTTATGTCTCACCTGGGTCCAGAAGACACCCAAGCCCACCTCTACTGCCTTCCATCTCAAGGCATAAAGATACTTCTTCAATTTGATATCAAGAGCTATAGTGCTTGTTTACAATCAAAATTTATGTTCCCTCATTATTATAATTGTTCAGCTCAGCACTGTAATTTGAAATCTGCAGCTTCTGGTAATAAAAGCCTTGAAGTGTGGAACTTGCTGTCACATCTTTTACACTGCAGTCTAGATGCACACCAGATCACATCAGGGATCTGGCAGTTGCCACGCTTTATCTGCCTTCTGATCCATCTGTCTTGGTTTACTCTCATGGAAACTAGGGGGAAAAAGCACCAGGGAGGGAAAATGCTTATGTGCTGTGCTCAAGGTGCCAGAATAGCACAAAAATATTGATGCAGATGGAGCACAAACATGAACCTGACAGCTGGATAATTCACTAAGCAGCTTTGAGAACCTTACAGAATCACAAAACCAGCTGCTTTTTTTTTTTCCAAGGAATCGCCACTTTGTGGACAGCTAAATGTAAACAGGACCATGTTGATTTTGAGGACATTTTTTTTTTCTTGCTTTCTGGGAATGCACAGTATTGATTATCCATTTTCAAACCAAATTTTTATCCCAACTTCCATTTCCTTTGTTGCATCACATGAAAAAAAAAAATCAGGAAAAAACTGTGCACAAGCTCATCTCTAACTAGCTTCACCTCTAAAATTTCATTTCTTTAGCTTCTCACCACTTTTTGCAACCATTCTCTCTGTGATTTTAAAGGGGAAAAGACAAAAATAAGCTCACAAAATTGGATTCATATACATTTGGATACAAAAGCTACCAGTTCCCACCCATGTCTTCTTAAAAAGAGACTTGGAGGTACTTTATTGCATAAGAGACTCTTGCATAATTTTTCAATTTTCTCTACCTCAGTTTTCAGTGTGGGGCTTTATTTCTGAGTGTTTTTGAGTTCCCTGACTGAAACATGTCACACATTGTAAACCTCAGCACCATGTGCCTGAGATTTGACAGGCTTTGCAATGCTGTAGGTTTCACTTGTTTTTTGACATCCTAGCAATCCTGATGGTGACAGGAAAGGCCAGAGGGGAATATGAAAAGCAGCTGGGACCATACTGGAGTAAGGAATCATTGGAGGCATGTCCAGGCTCACTGATTTTGGTTTCACATTGAGGCCAGCCTTTGAAAAACTTGTGGCTGTAATTTTCAAAAAAACTATATGCATTTTTATTCAGGCTTTTATTCTATTGTCAGATCTTTGGTATTTAAATTCCTCCCTTATTTTCTGGTCTCCGGAAAGGAGGAAGCAGGCCAAGAGAAAAGAAAGCTGACCTGCTTCACTAGATGCTTTGCTATGTTGTTGCAGATAGAGTGGCAGGACTGATGCCAGTGGTATAAGGAGCCAGCTTTATTTAGTATCCAGTCTACTGTATCATTCAGACAGTAATTTGAGCTTCTTCAAGACACCTGCCCATGTCCTGCAGGACTCAAATGTCAGCAAGCAGAGACAGAGAATAAACGCCTCCCCAGTTTCTCTATTTGGTGATCTATTCTTCAACTACTTTCTTGCTTTTCAGGTTATACAGGTATATGCCTTGAAGCCAGGAAGGGTCTGGGTCAAAGGAATATATGCAATAAAAGACTGCAAGTTGGAAAGAGAAGTATCTTCGGGGGCTTGAGTAAGGAAGCATGCAGCAAACACTAAAGGAAAGCTGGAATGATGCTGGCAGCACTGCTATCTCTGACAGACCACTGCAAACCAAAGATGAGTCATGGACAGTAAGTGTGCAATTCACACAGTCTGAACTGCTCAAGCAAATAACACAAAAAATTAAAACCTTTTCCCTGCATTTTGGATGTAGAGAAGTAAACAGAGTGAAAGGATGAAGTAATGGTACTGGCCGTACTCTGTAAATGGAAAGGTTGTTTCAAAGGGGATGCATGATCTAAAAAATCAGTGAGAAGAAAATGAAGTTCAATTCCTCCACAAAAATAAAGTCTAGATCAGTCACTGTTAACTGCACTGAGAAGAACAGCTCAACAACACAGAACAGTGTGGGCAGGATCTCTGATCTTGTACAATGGGGCAAGTGCCTCTGTCCCTCTGCCCCTCTGTCCAAAAGAACTGTAATCTCACTCAAAGCTGGTGGATAATTTCTGCTGATTCATAAAGGGACACTTTATCATTTCATCAGCATGAAAGCTGAGCTCCTGATTTAAATATTGCAAAGGAAACTTACAATTAGTCCAGGCTGTCAGCAGTACCCCAGGAAACACACATTATTGCTACAGGGTTTTTAATAGGAAACACATCTAAAATGTGCAAGAGATTGTTGCATTGATCCCTGGAAATTAGCTCAGTATTGGGGTAGTATGTGTGAATTTCCTCATGGACTCAGAGCCAAGAAGGGCAGGAACATTACAGAAAAAGGGATTCCCCTCTGTCCAATGCAATAGGGACTCAACAGTAGGGTAGACTCCAGCCACTATTCCCAAACTACCTTTTCTAACAGTCTGAGAGGGTTTTTGCCTCTTTGGTATGATATGAAATCCTTCCACAGGAAAGAAAATACATAATACACTTAGAAAGCTATTATCATTCAAGAATTAAATGGAAAAGTACATTCAGATTCTGGATACAAATTAGTGTTCCTGGGTAATAGTAAGGAAATGTTATGAAAATGGTTGTTTGAGGTACCAGACCTCTGCATAGCACAAAGCTGTAATGAAGCTGGAACCTTTGATGCTTAATAAGAATAAAGGGAAGAAGTAGTATCAGAAAATTAAACCCATCTCCTCCTCAGGAAAACACTTTCTCTGGGTGGACTTTCAGTTGTGAAAATCCTTTATGGCATAATTTGGCATAAACACTAATACTGTCCTGCTTCAAACACCAAATGAGAATTTACTTATGTTTTTCTGCACCATTACATCCTGAGAATTACCTGAACAAAATCTATTGGTTTGGATCAATATTTCACTTTACATCCACAAGAGTCACAATACTGTTTAGGAGAGCTGCGGTTCCTAGATTCACATGTTCCTGTTGATTTACTTTCTTGGCAAACTACACCTTGCCCAATTCATTAATATTTCAGTAGACATTTCATTCCCTCTTCTGGGACTAGTTTTAAGATACAGACACTTCCTACAGATACAAGATGACCTCTGCCCTCCATCTCTTCGCACTATAATGAAAGAGGTGGTATGGAAATTATTCAATAAGCTCGTCTATCCTTCCAAAATCCTACACATGGAATAAATTACTGCAGAGGAAAGGTACCACGTGGCCCAAAAACTATTTATAGTCTGACGCTATGACAGTGCTTTTGAATAGTTCATCCCAGTAAATAGTAAAATATATATTAGCAGAAGGAATCTTCCCTTCCCTTGCAATAAGTAGGACAACACATTAGAAACACAAGTTTTAAATTGGTCTTTTTTCTCTCTCTTTCTGAAAGGCTTGGTGTTCCTCTTTAGGTTTTTTTTTGTTGCTTCCTACACTAAAAATATGTTTCTAAATGATGCTGGAGTACTTCTCTATGGGGTCTTCATTCCAAAACTGTTCGATACTCCCCTCATTACTTAAAATGGCAGTTATAACTCCTATTTTCTTCCTAATATAGATAGTCATCCCTTACCCTTAAGGACTGTTCCTCTTTGTTTCTTCCCAGCTGCCATTCTTGTCTGTGTTCCTTTCCTGAGCTGGCAGTCATCAAGGCCATCAGTCTCACACAGCAGACTCAGCTTTCCCATTAATTTTACCCTCCCTCAAATACAATCCATAGGCAAAGTGAAATGCCATCTTTGGAGGGAAAGATATGGTTTCAGTTATATTATTATATGACTTACCAACAAAAGCAAACAAAAATCAAGGACTTTGACTTCTTTCCATCTTATGTAGTCTTTGCTTAGAAGAGAGGTATACTCCAACACAGTGAGAGAAATTGCCTAAGGCCCTTACATATCCCGTAAGTACAAGATTTTGTGTATAAGATGTGGCAAGGGTGACTAACATTGGAAGCACTGTTAAATGTAAGCAATCATGAATGTAATAAAAAATCCCCTTGGGGCCTTTTGGGGGAGTTAGTAATAAATACAGCAGATGTTAGCAGCTATCAGTAGACTCAGATTTTCTGTTGTAGCTGTCGACTGCTTGAGATCATGTTTTAGTCTACAGCCAGGCATGCTTATTCTCCCTTTGCCAAAGAGTTGGAATTGTTAGATGCCACCAGAGATCCCTACTCACACTTTTGAAATTCCTCACTGTTGCCTTTCTTTCCTGCCACATATTTAGCACAGGTAAAGGGGAAACTCCAAATTGCTTCCTTTAGAGAATTGTTTGATTGGCCAATTTCAGATGGCCTCCATCTCACTTAAGGGAGTTCCCCTTCTATTCCTGTGGTTAGGAGGACAGCTGTTGGAGTGTATCTCTAGCTCTGCACCTGGATGCACACATTAAGCAGAAGGAAATATTCTGGACACCACATGAAATAATCCTCATACTGTCCTTCCGAGATAAGACACATTTCAGGCAGCATCACCAGTGTCTTTCACATTGTCAGTGCCACCATAACAGACCTCTCTGTATTTCCATGAAAATGACATCATGGTTTCTGTTTGGCATTCAAAGTTTACTCATTCCCATCAGTCTTGGTGTTTGGGGCCTCTACTTGGTTTGTCCGACCATTGCTTTACTTTCCTTCCTTCAGGTCCTATTTTATAAGACATTAGCTACACAGAGAACCTCTTTCCACTAAAATTTCTGCTATTCCAGTTGTCTGACTGCTTAGGCTGGCAGAATACCTGCTACAACATATACCCCATGGGCACAATGCTGAGGAGCCTTTCTCTCTGCAGGGCATGCAATAACCTATCTGCTCCCCACAGATCAGCAGTTCAGATTCAGGCTGCAAGATAAGAGCAACCCAACACACATGACCATTCACCACCAATTTAGGTGGTTTTAGAAATCTAATAACCATTATGTCTGCAGCAACCTCCTTTCTTATTGCGTGATTTTAATTATGGCTGGCTTAACATCATACACTACTCAAACCTTCTGCATAGAGATATAAGATCACCAATACAAATGCTACCATAATACACATGAAGAAATTAAAAGTAAAAAGTCGGAAACATCTTTATAAGTGATCTATAACATTACATGTCTCCTCTGTAGTACTGTAGACTTGTGTTAGAAATTTGCTCTTTCGAACTCCAGAAAAGAGAAGTTTTTTCATGAGCTAAGCAGCAGCAGGAAAGTGATTCATGGCAAAACAAACAAATGAAATGGAGATAAGAAGTGAAAAGGCAATTCTGAAAAACAGGGAAAAGGAAGGAAGGTGTTAAAAAGTTATGCAGTTTATTAATAAGTATCATAATTTTACTTCAGTCTCTTGTGTCTTACTGCTTTGCAAATGCATGGCCATGAACAAGCCAGGGAGCAGCAGCACTCTTATTTCTACTTGTGGGGCTGTCACCTCCAGGCAAGTGAAAAGGGACAAACACCTGGGCACAGGCACCTGTGCTAATAGTGCCACCAAAAGATTTACAAAAACTGGTTACCAGGCAACTGTTTATGACAACAATCTGAGTAGCATCCTCTTGATACTCAGATCTGAGAATAGTCAGCCCGCAGTGGTGTCAGGCCACTCAGGAGAGCACGGCTGCTGCCACAAATGGGTTTGTAGCAACCTCCCTCTGCTTTGCCTGAAGCTGCCTGCTCTTAAGCTGTAAATTGGGTATATTAAGAAGGCACCTCTTAGAAAATGTGGATCACAGTGCATTAACTAACTAGGTGAATGTTTAAGGGGGCTTCTGGATCTCTTCCCATTACCTTGATATTTATTTAATGGATTAGGCACTCTCACACAATAGTAATAAGTGGCATTTATGGAGATGTGAGAGAAATAGTGCTCCAGTTGGGCTGGTAGGAAGCAAATGAGCAATCCTATAATGCTTTTGAGAGCAGTGCTCCTCATGCTGGTGCTTTATCAAATACAAATTCTTTTTTTTTCTTTCAGATAATTTTACTATAAAAATAATGTTTTTATTTTGGCATCTTACTTTGTTTTGTTTGGTTTGGGGTTTTTTTAGTTTCCAATGATAGAACACAAAAAATATGCATACATATATACATACAGAGATTTATGCACACATATTTTTAAGTATTGGTTTAAGATACAGAGGGCAGATTTCAGGCCACAAAAAATAAAGGACAGCATATTGGCCTCTCTTCATAACAACCAGTATCAGCAGTGAAGCTGCATTAATCCCACACTCCAGGAAGCTTCAGAGTATCCAGCTAGATGTGCTGCTTCTAAGTCTTATTCATCTTCTGACCCCACCACATGCAGAGTATTTGGCACTATGTATGTGGGGAACATGGAGAGGAGACAGAGATGGAGGCTTCCCAGGTCTGCTACCACCTTGAGTGGTGACAGTCCAAAGAAATATACCCAGAACTTTTTTTTTTCTATTATGAGAAGGATGTAACCTCAGGGATGCAAAATTAGCTTTAGAAGATTTCTTACAAAACTGATTAAACAGATAGATCTATGGGGCTTCAAATGCTTATGAGAGCTTTATTCACCCCCCTCCTTCATTTCACCTTATTTAAAATTAACTTACATTCTCACCTATACTTAAGCAGAAACCGTTGCCATGGTAACTCTGGAGGTCGTCTAAATCCAGCATATGATGTAAGCAATACAAACGAGTCCCTATAGAAAGGGAAACTGGCACCACACACAGTTCTGCGAGGATTTCAAATGGGGGGAGCAGAGGTGGGAGCAGCCCCTGCTGCTGCTGCCCCAGGAGGCACCACAGCTCTCGACTGCAAGGCACTCCTCATCTTTGTCCCTTCTCAGGTATGCAGGGAGTTGAAAACAGAGAGACCGAAGCTCCTTAATGAGCTGGGGAAAGTGTGCCCTCAGAGCTGATCCCAGCACTGATGTGTCTGAAAATCTCAGCAGAAGCTCAAGCCCTGTTAGTTCGCTGGCAGCGTGAGGTGAAGGAGGGAGGGTGGCTCACACCATTTTCCTCCATCTCTGCTTTTGCTGCCCAGCCACCCTGTTTGAAATGCCTGGCCCCACCCCATTACTCCCACACGGCTGATGTCCCACTGCCAGCTTGCTGGCCTGCCATGGGCAGAGGTGTGACTCAAGAGCCAAGGCAGCACCATCGTGACTTGCACAGAGTTGGTCATGCCCAGAACCAGAGGTACTATCAGATTGAAGCAGGGTTTGCTATCATCACTTATCATTCCACGATTTTGATGCTTGTGGGATGTACCAAATTGTCAACCCTCTTGGCTAAAATACCCAAGTCACGCACAGAAGAGCTGCAGTACTGGTCCATTCAGTTCCTGCACTCCTCCTGACTCTGCCTGTACCTCTTAGCCCAGAAATGCAGGGTAGGAGGAGGTTCAGTCTTCACAATTACCTCCACCATTTCCTTTTTTGCTCAGTTCATTGCTGCTTTCATGTAATGAAAAACTATTCATAAGACTGGAGTGAGACCTCCACATCATTTCCCACAGACCACTTAGCTGCTATCAGAATAGCAGCAATTGCTGATTTGGGCTGGAGCTGAAACAAAGAGATCGTTCCTTCACTTATTGCCCAAAGTATCTGATGAAAATTATTCCACACGGCACCCTCACAGACAAATTATCTTTAAAACACTTATTTCCCTTTCATCTATGTGACTTGCCTATGTATTCACAGGCTTTCCAGGATTTTAATTCTCCTCCCTGACTCTGAATCCCAGGTTTTGTGGAATTTCTGAGTGTTCATAAATCCTTTCAAAGGGCTGATTTAACCATAGAAACAAGATTAGATCTGAAAAGAGGGAATTTAAATCATAGATACTAACCTGCCATTATCCTACAAAATAAGGTGAGGTTTTTACAGCTGATAAGGCCAAAATAAAGGCTGCATTTTTCTGTCCTTTTCCTCTTCATATAGAGAAATCTAACAGACTGCTACATCAACAATCCCAGAGCTTACAGTGAAGTTTTTTATGACAAGGATGTCAGAATCTAGCATAGAAATTTAAGGGGGGCAGAATCTATTTTTGTAAAACTGTCATTTGATCTTCTTGGACTATTTCTGTCTTAGTATTGTGAGGATACATATAGCAACATATTAACAAGAACTCTGCTTCCTATGTTGAAAATTTGCTGGTAGCTTCGGCTAAGCAAATAACCAAGGAATGGACTAAAAAAGTGTTGTTGTTGACATTTAAATAAATGAATAAAATAAACAAGAGCAGCTACAGTTACAAAAAAAAAATTGCCTACCAGAGATGACTTTCCAGCTTTTGCAGCTCTCATTTCAACTGTGGTTGCCTCCTCCAGATGTTTTTAAAATCCATATAGATGCACATATTGGACTAGATATTCTCCTACTTGTGATCTCTTGAGATACCATCTCTGTGGAAGCTCAAAAAAACTTACTGCTTCTGCTCACTTCCTGTTAGCTTGGCAAACTAAATCACACCAAAACTATGTTTTTCACTTAAATTTCTGGTATTTTAATACTTTTGTCTAGCAAAGCAATTTGTGACAATGTACAATAGTTAGTGGTCATCTTCTAAATTTCAAAGTTTGTTCTTAATATTCCTACCTCCCTATCCACACATGAACCTCTCAGCAGAAGCAGGCTTCTGCTGGCAGCTGAACTTGATTCACAGTGAAGTAAGTTAAATACGGTGACTTTAGAAAGTGCTCCTTCTGTGGATGGTAGTAGGCAGTGATGGGCATAGTGAGACACATGGTTTCCAGCTCTCCACTGTCCCAAACCTTACATAATTTCATTAAAACCAGCAGAAATCAAACAAAAATTGGACCAAATCAGAATGCTACCTCTTTCCAACTGCTTTATCCTGGTGTGAGTGACTGCATAACATGCCAGACAATGGGAAATCAGCTTTATCTTTTTACAGTTTAAGAGGAGATCTAAGCAATCCTCTGGGCTCCTGTTGAAATGGCCTACATAGGAGAAGAGAAGGAGAATGCAACTTTCTGCCTGTGATTCAGGGCTTGCTATTTATTTATTTTAGTTTCTATTTTCAGACTTTACCAGTATTCTCTATCCAGAAAGTTTAGGAGCCATCAGAAAAAATTAACCTTTGGCCAGAGACAGTTCTGCTATCGGGGAGAAGCTGGAGTAGGAGAGAAGGTCATGGGATGCTGCCAAATATGTTCAAGCTGTACTCAACAATTCTGTGACGCAAACGTCATCCTGTGCCCTTGTCAGACAGCATTCCTACCTGTACAAACAGATGTAGGAGCTCTGCTTCTGGGCTCTGTTCAGTCATGCATCCTAATCCCAAATGGGTGCCCAACATGCCATCATTTCTCATCATCCTACAGTCTTTAAAAGTGTCTCTATCAATTTAGTTTCCAGCATGTTTTGCTGGCAATAACAAACTAAGTAATTGACTTGTTTGGAAACTGCCTTTCTGCTTAAGGACTAGGTAGCTGCAAGAAATTCAGTAGTCAGGGGAGGAAACCAGAACTCCCTATCCATAACACCAAACTCATATTCTAACCCCTTACAACCTCAATGCCACATCCAGTCAAAAAAGCCTGGGAAGGATCCCTGCATTACTACTATCTATACATTAGGTCTTATAGAGATAAAAGACTCAAATTTCCATATATCCATCAAATTCAGGAGAACTAAGTTTTCATTCACACAAACCTCCCCCATCCAAAAAAAACCAACAAACAAAACAACAAAAAAAACCCAAAAAAGCAGTGTGAAAGACTAGTCAGGCAAGACTCAGAATAGTGTACACAGCAAATACAGTATTCCAGCCCCTGACCCAGAATGTGTTTTTTTCATATACTACATTCACTTATCACCTTTTATATACACATATTTAAATTTATATATTTACGTATGAATGGATGCATGCATATATGTGTACATATATATGAATATATTTCTTCCAAAAGAAATAGCACAATAAGTAACATTACATGCAACTGGGAGAGATCAGAGGTTTTCTGTGGAAGATGGAAGAGCCTGCCTGTGAATGAAAGTAGTTGAGACCTTGTTGACCATAGTAACAATAAACCAAATTACATAAACCACAATTATGAATGTGCTGTAATCACATCAAGAGAGAAGACATTCTGCTTCACAGCTCAGATGAAAAGCATGCAGGCAATCAGTTTAAGAGACCAGCTTTACTCTGCAACTGGTCAGTAACTGAATATGACCAATTAAAACACATAAGAGGAGAAGACATTGAGAAGCACAGGTCACCCAGTCACCTTTGCCCATTCATCCATAGGCTAAATGAAGGAACTGACTATGGTTGTTACCAACCTCCTTTCCTAAAATGGCCAGCTATGAAAAAAAATGGGGAATCGGATGCAATGTTTAGCTTGCTTATTTATAGAACCTAACATGTCTCATTTAACTCTTAGCCTTAGCAGATATGTCAAATAGGGTGAGACGTGATGAATGACAGTTCTGGAAAAACCTGAACCATGTGGCTAGTCAAGATGATTACTGAAAAAGTGAGTTATAACTGATGACACTAAAAGTGGTCAAAGTTCATTTTGCATTTTATTGGTATAGTACCCATGTGATGATTTTTCCAAGCATTTTACTGAACAAACTCTATGGGAAGCAAGATGGGGAGATACAAGGTGTGTGGCATACTGTATAACAAGGATAAAAGACTGAGCTGAAAATAGCTGGGACGTCCCTCCTTACTCCCTCCATGCAGGTGCAGTTGAATGCCAATGCAGAGGTCACATAGGAGATTCTTGAAATCACCTAAGGAGCTGGTAAAAGAAAGTGGGACTTGTTTAATGAGCTACTGAATAAGGTAAAGGTTTCTATTGCATATTGATCTGATGAAGTGGCTCCAGTTACTAAGGAAGATGCGCACACAGGCTGCTAAAATGATTCTATCTGGGTCTAGCTATAGACCCTCTTTGCCATTTAGGTGGTATTTGAAGCGAGACAGGAATAAAAGCAGTTTCTGAGCCATTTGAAAGCATATTTCTGACACTTCAGGTCAACTGTCATTTTATTTCCAGGGCAGACATATAAGTATTCTATGTGGAATTTATTTAGTAAAAAGCAAATGCTGGACAGGGTGTCTGTGCTTGGTTTCTCATAGAGCCTCCATCAGAATAGCATTGCCATTTTCAAGCCATAGGGATAATTTCTTACCTGTGGTTTGGCCTCATCTTCCTGAACTCCACTGGGAAGACAAAAAGCAGGAAACAAATTAACTGCCAATTATTTCTGAAGCTAGCTGCAATACTTTTATGATGAATATATTTTTTCTTGGCCCAGAACACTTGAAATTAGCAGTTTCTCATTTTCAGTTTATGGCATAGAAAAGCAAGGCTGTTCTTGAGGGAATGTTAAACTTCCTTATATACTCAATCAATGTCTCCAAAGGAGCACAAAAAACCTATGGCAAAATCTGGAGCTGAAGTCCTACTCCTTTAAACTTCTTCCAACTTCAACAGTATACAACAAAACAGTACCAAATTTCTTTCAGAAATTATGGCATATAGATAATATTTCTTTTTCCTTTTTTTCTCATGATTTTTTCCAGGCCTTCAGTACACTGAGACCATCAGCAAATTTTGAGAGAGGAGCACAAGGCAAGAACATATTACTAAATGGACCACTGCTTCAATAAGAGCAGAAATTATTTCTCAAGAAGACCACCATGTCAAATATTATTTACATCTCCAGGAGCATTTCTTTAGCACACTGAATGAAAGAAAAGACAGAAGATGTGGTATGAATATCAGAAAAAACCCAGTTGTCTAGTACAATGTAAAATAAATTCTCTGGGAGATTACAAGTCTCTCACTGAAACATCTAAGGTGTATCAGGAAGTGTATTAACAGAGGTGCAGCAGAAAAATATCTTAATATTACAGATGGGCCAAATGACCTAAAAAAGTCCTCTAATATATAGGATTCTGAGTTATATGTTTGAGTTTTTTTCTTGGTATTTATTATTTCTCGGTATTATTCTCTGCCTCATTGCAAATCCCATTCAAATGTACATTTCTCCTACTTAATCCAACCTATAAAATGGCACTCATCAATTATCTTAGCCATTTAATACATACAGAGTCTGACCTTTTGGAATGGTATAAACCTATTTTTTCCCTGGATATGTCATTAGAATGGAAGTGTCACTATGCTTCTGATGACTTGCAAAAAATAAGAAGACAGGACTGATTGGAAATGTGTTAATTATTTTTAACTTTGCAAGTCTGAAAATATTAATAAGACTGAAATTTCAATTATTAATTACATAACGAGTAACATAATGCAATTTTACAGTCTAATTCAGACACATTCCTGAATAATTTAATTCTGAAGATGGTGTGACACAGAGGGCTTGGATCAGAGTGAAATCAAGCAGTAGTGGGAATGTATTGTCTCAGGGCTAAGAAATCAAAATTATTTTCTATCCCTCACCTTCCAATTCATATGTTCTTCCATGATAAAAATTATATTCCAAGTGTTTGGTTGATGATGCTTGTTTCCTGATTATTCATTATGGGTTTTAGCTGCTGTCTGCTAGATCTTTCTTCTCAATACCTGCTTGTGTAAATAGTCATATTTCCTATGAGTATAGGATAGTTCACCGGGCTAAGATGTGAAATAAGTTGTGTAATACAGAAAGTCTTCACAGAGTTTTTACTGTGATGAAGTGAAAAACAGAAATCTTTCACAAATATTTGTGAACAAATTTTTTTCCATTCCTCCCTCCCTAGCCCCCTAGTCCAAATGCACATATGCCTAGATTTTACTGAAAATCTGTTAGACAAAGTATATGAAGGAAATACTCCCACATCTGAAAAAAAAAACATAGTGGCTACTGCAAGATGAAGGAATGTGATCTCCAGATACCAGCCCCTGTTGTCTGTCACCTTTTAATCTCTCTGTCTGCCCCCTCATCAGACTCCTTTCATTGTCCTCTGCATCTTAAAACACCTTGCACACGAAGGGCTGAACTGCACTTCTGTAAAACCTTACAGTTTTGGCAAACTGGCTTTTTCTGATAGCAGTGAGCACCTACATAGCTTTTTGTTCTGCATGCTGTCAGGATCAGGGAGGATGTGAGAGGTGGATGGGCACAGGGAGCCTAACCAGGGAACATTTTGATAAGGCTTCTTATCAGTTTTCAGTGGGCTGCCACATCCTTGCAAGCACTTCTCAAGGCAAGGAGCTAAAATGGTGACCCTGGTTCCACCCACACATCAGAGAATTAAACTGAAGAAAAAAGTGATAACCATTATTCTTTTGTTGAAATCTATCCTGGATTCGCACTGCCGTGAGAAGGAGTACAGATACAGGAGCCAGATGGAGCAAACACTGGTGTCTTTCAAATGGCATTACCACGGGGAAAGGCGTGCATACACTCACACACACAAATAAAGGGAGGGAGCACCAGCCTGAAGTGAGAAGAAATAAGGTTGCTATGGGCAGAAGAGCTGGGGAAGGGAACAGATTGCTGCTCTGCTTCTTGCACCTGAGCGCCCTGCCAAATTGTCACTCAGGACAGAAGTGGCAGCATAGCTGCAGCCAGTTAATCCCTGCCAAGCCATCCCCAGCCAGCCTGAAGGGAGCCAACATGACCTCCTGCTCACCTCATATGCCGGCCAGCTTCCAGGTAGCCAATGTCACCAGGAAAGGACTGCTTCTCTGCATGTGCGTTTGTCTTTCTGGATAAAATATGCCTCTCTGTGTGTCAGTGATGCAAGCTGAGCCATGGGGATATAAACATTGGTACTGCAGGTTTTTCAGTTGTTGCTTCTGACTGCAAAGAATAAACTCACTCCTTTTAAAGGATAAAGTAAGTTTTCCAATGGTGGTGAGAAATCTTGCAATGCACACTGAATGAATACTGAAATCATAGGAGGTGTTATTTCTTCAGCCAGACAACTGTATTCTCTTTAGCTCCTTCCCACCTGCACAGTTCCCCACCGCATAAAGAAATGCTCATTCTCAAACTCTGATGGAGAAGAGGCCATGAGTACTGGCACAAATATCCACCCCCATGAGTGTCTGCTGACAAAGTCATCTTCATGACAACACATTCTGGGTGCAGGCTACAGATGCCAACAGAATGCAATGTGGAGTCATCTAGTCATATGCACCAACTTGTTAATTATGGTTAATTTTATGGTTACAAGATTTTTTTTAATTCTAATTATGCTTATTTGGGCAAAGACAAAGTGCTCAGTTTGGGAAGCACACATCGAACTTGAGATTGCATATCTCAATGATGACCATATCTTCTTACTCCCTTGTGAAACACCACTAGATTCATGCACAGTAAATAGCAGCAGAAATGACTACATAGAAAAATGGAAGATTCCTGTAATAGCAATACTGAAAGCAAGATATGCCTATGCTTATGCTTGTGGAAAAAAAAATTCCATTGAAACAATTTGCACCTCTCTTGAATCTGTTGCTTGCATGGCCTAAAACCCCTCCTTCTTCACCTCCTTCTCTTCCCCTTCATTTTGCTCTGTAACTCGATGAAAGCAGCACTTATTCAGTTGGTATTTCTTTGACACCATATGTGCAATTTACACCAAAAAAGGTTTTGGCTAAAAACAGAGACATTTACTTCATACTTCTTTCACAGGCGGAAGCATAGATTTACATTTCTTTAAAAAAATAAAAATCCCTAAACTATGTATCCTTCTTTCCCAGAATGAATTCTAGAGACAATTTTTCTTTTAAATCTTTAGCTTACACTTAACTCTATCTTAGTAAAGCCACATATAACGGCATTCTAAAGCAAATGTTTTCTTGCTTCACAGTGCCTTTTAAAAAATTATAATTTGATGCACAGAGACAAAACTGGGGTGGGATGGGGAGAGAGATTGCTGGTTCAAGTTTTACAGAGTTAGAAAAATTCCAATATTGTGAAGCAAAAGAGTGAGAGGAGAGGATTCATGCCAAATTCAGAGGACTGTCAAAACCATGAGCACAGCTCTGGTGACTGCAGAGCAAGCCTGCATTGTTCTGGGAAAATCCATTAGACACAATGGAAATTTTCTCCCAACAGAGCAGCAGGCTTTCTTTTTCTTACTCTTCCCCTCCTCTCCTTATTTTAAAAGACCTTACTTTCAAATGTCGTGAAATACTGGGCAATGGCAACTTTCCTTTGTCAACAGCCATGCAAGTGAAAAACTACTACAGCTGTATTATTTTGCAGTATTATATAGAAATATAAGAAGAGCTGTGTTATCAAGTGTTGTACAAGGAACACATTTCTTCAACTCCACATCATTAATAATGGGCCTGGCTGAGTAGAAACATAGTTTTATATAAAAAAATAAAAATGCTTTGAACATAGGTTTGGCAAAATAAATTTCTTTAAGTTGACTACTATGGTTAACCAAACGAGCATTATGATTTTTCATGTCATTTAGGGGACCTCAGTACTGAGTGCTTATGTTGCTAGCAGTTTTCCTCCACAGAACACCAGACTCACTACAGTCTAAGCAGACACTAGAATTCTATAGAATTAACCATAGAATCATTAATAGAATGGTTTATGTTGAAAGGATCTTAAAGGTCATTTAGCTCCCATTCCCCTGCTGTAGGTAGGGACACCTTACAGTAGACCAGGTTGCTTGAAGCCTCATTCAGCCTAACTTTGAAGACTTCCAAGGATGGGGCATCCTGGGGCAAAAGCTACAGATATTGTCTTTGTTTACAAAGCTTAAGAAAGAGGATGTAGTGATTTTTCCAGTGATAACACAGAGCAAGTCACAGGGTAGGAGCAATGTTCAGATTAAGAGGGGATATACAGAAAATGCTGCATTGGCTTTAATAAATATATAAGTACCAACTAAAAACTAAGCATTTCCCAGCAATAATTTAATTATTTTCCATTCCAGGTGTGCCATATCTATGCATTAACTAGATCTATGATAATCTAAGTGAATATTCAGATTCGAAGGACTGCATCGTATTTCTCTTTGCAACTTAACGAGTTGTTGTTTGCTGTAAGCAAAAAGGTGGCTATTCATCCTCCTTTCCTGCCATGCAGAAACCAATGCAGAGTTCTCTAGGAATCAGCTCAGAATATCAGTTATTATGGTTTTAATTCCATCAACAGTTGTATATTTGTGCCTTAATAAGTGATATTCATGCAGGAGACAAAGCAACACGACAGTGCAAGGACATAACCTGATATCATTGAAGGAAGTGAGAATTCTGTAAGGCAGTGAAACTGTTCTTAAGTGGTGGGTGAGAACATGAAAGACAGGAATCTATTGTTTGAAGGAGGAGCTGAAGTGTTTTGCTTAACAGAGTGGGAGGAGTGAAGAGGAACATTTTGTCCCTTCAGAGAAAAAGACTTCACTTAGTTAAGATCTCATTGAGTTTACAGGCATCTTGTATCACCATGCAAAAATATCCTTATTGCTGAAGTCTTTGTCCACACTTCAGTTAGTCCAATATGGCCCTCCCTAGATAACCTACTTCTCAGAAACTCTTCCCTCAACTCCTAGTTCTCACTTTCACCCACAGACATCCTGCAAATCTAGAGCTGGGAACGAATTGGAAACTGTAGCTTGAGGGAAAATACTTATTTCCAAAAATACTGTTTCATCATTTCAAACTACAATTCAGAGATGTAAGAGCTTGTACACAAGGGAAATCTATATAAATATGTATATATATATATATATGCATACACACACACATATATATATATGCACATGTGTGTGTATGTGTTTTTTTAATAATTATTCTAGAAGATAGGAAATTGAATCCTTCAAAACAGTCCTCCAAAATCCTCTGCCTCACAGTTCTCCAAGTGACCTCAGGTCTGATAACAAAACAGTAAGTTTTCCTAAGTACAGTAAACACTTTCTGCAAATCTGCTTAACACGTATGCACTCCTTCATCAAAACTCTGACAGTTTTGAAGCAGTAAATTGTTAACAAGAACTACATCTGCAGAAAAGGAAAACCTGCATTTCAATCCAAGACCATATTTAATTCATCAGTCCATTTATAGCCTCCTCATTCTCTATTTCTTCCTCCTGTGTGGTTCAGAAAGAGGATACTGACAGTTGTGTCAGCGGTTTGACTCTTATTAGTCTTACTCCTGAGTAAAACAGCAGTTGTGATCCCTTCATGATCCCATCCCTAGCTCACCTTGTCCTAGTTTAGCTCTCCAGCATTAAGTCTGGTGTAAGCCCCACCAGGGTAATTAACTTCACACTTAACTTTGCTGTATGCTTTATATCACAGCTCTTACAGGATTATGTTCCAAAGTTAGAGGCCATATTATGTCCTTAGGTGCCTGCAAGTGAAAAGTGTACAGCACAAAAAAGTGACCCAAGCACACACAAGTCCCTGTTTCGCCTGCCGCACAGCAATGCATGTACAAAAATGAGCACCTGCACAGTAACATACATACCCAAGTGTGTCAAAGGCTGCTTAGGGAGATAGAGATGCAGTAATCATGCTGACGTATAATTAGTGAGCTTAACACTGTTATATACTGCATCTTTCTTTTATCTTTAACAGGCTATAAATTCACATGCTGGGGGACTAATGCTAACTTCCCAACCCACGCTTCCCAGGAGACCAAGGTATGCTATGAAACAACTTCCCCAAGACACATTTGTCCTCTCTCTATGTGAAATTTCATATTCTGCTCCCACGAAGATACACCAGGCTGATATCTTGCAAGCCTCTGGGCTAGACCTTCTGCCCTCTGTTCAGGCAGAACGGGGGCAGCTCCATCTTCCCAGTAGGAATCAAGCAGTAGCTGTCACATCTGAAGTTATTCAAAAAATAAACTCATATTTTATTCCATTAAGAAATCCTCAGTGAGGGATGTGTTTATTCATGAGCAGCAGAAAAGAATGCAGGAAGCAGTATTGATAATATTACATCTATTTGAACACACTGCAGCTGTGGAAAATCCTTGAGCCCAGAGATTTTAAGGCTAGACGGGACTACTGAGAGCCACTTGTATGACCTCCTGCATCATATTGATTTTCACCCTGTAATTCTTGAAATCAAGACCAATGCTCCATGCTTATAGTGCAGAAATAATAAGGGTCTGTAACATGGATGAAACTTTTTCAAAAGTATGCATTTCTTGGTAATTCTGCACCACTGAAAAATCACCTTTGGTCTTTTCTTTTTTCCTGATTTACTTGCAGCTGCATATTTGCTGCTCCTTTTGCAGATAGGAATAGACTGAGATTTGAGTTGCACTTTTTAACCTGTCTTGGAACAATAGAGACAATTTCCCAGACATTACATAACAAAGGGAATATCAGCTACATATTACCTCACCTCATCATGACTCCATTTCTCAGCAGTTAGAGGACTAGATAAATGTTTTATATGTAGACTGAATATTTGGGGCAGAGGGGTGTGTTGCTGGCATGTACACATTACGAGAGGCACTATCACAGACCACCCAAACCATTATTAAATCCAATCTTTCTGCATATGGTGTTACACTGTGCTTCATGTGTGTCTCTTTGCTCACAGTCAAGGCATACATTTCACAAATTTGGTTCAGTACATATGGTGTACATGTGTTTGTTCCTAACTTTGTGGTCTTTCAGCTGGCTGCATTAAAAAACACATTTGATTAGAACCACATGGCTCAAGTATTCTAGATTTTTCATATGTACATCATATAGTTAAACACTTCAAATACTGCAAACCTGCCTGTTACAAGTCTGAAGGTCATATCAGATTTGCCAGCTTTTGTATGTTTTGGGTTTTAGGAAATGGGAGTAATCTTGAGAAAAACTTCAATAAGCTCCTACTTGACTTATGCTGGTTATGGAAATTTTGTGATACTAGTGATTATACAAATTATTTGCTTTGAGACCAAGGAAAATCAAAATACTTAGAGCCTCATTTTTTATTTAAAATTATTCAAAGATGAATCTCCCTAAATATATCCATTTTGGTTAAATTCTCTCCTGTGCTGCAATGTAAGGTTAAATGTGTTTAACAGCATAACTGAAAAGAGACACAAGCACTGCAATATACAGCATTGCCTGAGAGCTGTGCAGCCACTTATGGGACCTCAGTGCTTCAACAGCCATTTAATGATATTTAGAAAAAGCATTTTGCCACACACACATTGTGTTGGGAATGCCAGTACACTCAAAAATATTAGGTAGTCCTTTGTATTTCATGTCCGTGCTTATGCTCCACAAACCTGACTGCCATTGAAACTCACAGGTAAAAGCTAATGAGGAAGCAAAGTGCTCTCTAGGAGGCTGTCCCTTCTGCCATGGGTGAATCTGGATTAAGTGTGCACAAATATATGCTTGGAATATGTAAGAGGTCAAACTGCCTAGAAGCGCTTGGGAAAAAAGTCTCCCTCATTTTCACTGTTTAAGATGACTTTCATTCACATCATCCTATTATGACTAAAACTTCCAAATTTCCTACTGTCCTTGTCCTAAAGAATTAGAAAATATTTTAATTTTTCATTGTGCTGCCTCAAAAGAGTTTGTAGGTGTCTGTCAGTCAAGTGAGTGTTGTTCCTGGGCTATCCACTCTGCTCCTTATCTCATCAGTCACTTTGACTGACAAGATAGTGCACTCTGTTTATGGCTGTTATGGAGACTTGTAATTGCTATTAAAGTTCCAAAACCAAAGTTCATCTTTTTCCCTGATGTCCCTGAGACATTTAAACAATAGCAGTGATTAATTTAGACTGAAAAATACATTGTGGTTCCTTGTAAATCCAAATGTCCCTTTCTCCCATTTAAAGCCATTAATTATCTTAGTGCCTTTTGAATTCCTTACTGAGTCCAGACTATTATGATCAACCTCTTGCTATTGAGAGAAGCTGTCTGTTTTTCCAGTCGTTTCCTTGTGTCAAACTCAGCTCACACTGATTGCAGCACAGACCATGCCTCTTGGCTAAGGAAAATCTCCTTTTGTTCTTCAACAGTCAGCACCCCATAAGTCAATAGATTTTCAAATTCTGCTATATATAACTATTTAAAAATAAGTCACTGTTACTACTCACTTCCCATGCATCAGGATCAGTTAGTTGCAAGTGTATGTCCTACTTGCCTATACGCACATAGAGAGGCCACTGGAAGGATGAATTTTTTATACAGGAAGAAGAAAATATGAATTGTTCCAGCATCTATCTCCTTGTGATTTCTGACACCTCTTACCAGGCTGATGACATCTGTGCATTGTTCAATGCATCCATCTCTTAGAAGTAAAAATAATATAAAACCTCACCTGATTATAAGTCCAAATGAATTACAAGAAAGAAAAGCTTTTAGAAATGTAGTGTTCAAATGGTGATCGTGGTAGTGTTCTATGAGTTTCAAAGTCGTACTTCTTTCTAATACATTGAAAAAAAAATAGTTTGCATAAGGCAGATTAAATTGATCAGCCAAAGACAAAAAGATGGTTTAAGAATAAGAGATGCGAAACATAAGTTATTTTGAAATGGAGATCAGATTATGCTTTTAGTCACATTCCCCAGGTGGACAAAGAGTCTAATGGCATCCTGACTGGTATTAGAAATGGTGGCCAGCAGTGCTAGGGCAGGGATCATCCCTCTGTACTCAGCACTGCTGAGGCGACACTTCAAGTCGCCAAGGCGTTCAGTTTGAGCCCCGCCTCACAAGAAAGACCTTGAGGTGCTGGACCATTTCTAGAGAAGGTCAACAAAGCTGATAAAGAGCCTAGAGCACAAATCTTCAGAAGAGTGAAGGAAGGAATGGGGAGGAGGAGGCTCAGGGAGGGTCTTATCACTCTTTACAACCTAAAAGGTGGCTGTAGTGAGGTGAGTGTCAGTCTCTTCTCCCGGGTAACAAGTAACAGAACAAGAGGAAATGGCTTCAAGTTGCAACAGAGGACATTTATATCAGATATTAGGAAAAAAATCTTCATTTAAAGGGTTATTAAGCATTGAAACAGGCTTCATAGGAAACTTGTAGAACCACCATCAGTGGAAGTAGTTAAAAAAAAGTGTAGATGTGGCACTTGGGGACATAATGTTGAATATGAATGGTTCTGTGATTCTATAAATAGGAAAGACATTTATCTATCCTAGAGACTGGTATAAAGTCTCCAGGAAACTGTAGACTGATAGAAAATCTTCCTGCACTGGAAGTAGTGCAGTAATGTAGAGTGGAAAATTTTATGTAGTGTTTATCTTAGTGATATTGTCTCATCCCTTTAGTTTAACCCAGAGTTAAACTAAAGGACAGGAGTAGTTAAATTCTCTGGAAACAAATGACAAATTAGAATAAAAAGTCAAGGATAAAACAGCTCAGGTGAACAGCTCCAAAGATTTATCTTCAAAGGATTTGTCTGGGCCACCAGTTTGGAAAAATCTGTCTACCTAAATATGAAAATGGTTTTCTGGTATTAAGCAGAGTATGGGAAGTTATTTAACAGTTACAGAGCCTCAAGTCAGAGAAGAGAGTAAATTACCAACAAGAATGTCAATTGACAACAGTGACTCAAGCTGTAAGAAATGGAACAGGGAGAGATAAAGAAGGTTCAGCAAGGAATTCTACTCGATTCATCCCAAGAATGGAGGTCAGCAGGCTATATATTGCACCAAATCCTTCAGGACAAGAATAAATATATAGAAAGGTGTTTATTATTATAAATTCATAATATATATGCTTCCTAACTCTAGATAAATGAAAATACACTCTGTTAATTCTAATAAGCCTATTCTGCACCTAGTCTCTCTAACTGCTTACTCCACCTTGCCCAGAGAAGAAGGATTTTCATATTCCATATACATCTATAACTGTTTCAGGCAGACATATTAGAGGATGGAGAACACCACCATCTGCCTCATCCTCAAGGAATCCAACCTAGTGTACTTGAAACAGGAGCTTCACCAAGACTGATGAAAAGAAATTCTGGGTTATCTCCAAAGTTCATACTTGGGAATAGTTAAAGGGAATGTAATTGGTTGTTTGCTTTGTGCATGTGACACCAAGACAATATGTGTTAAGGTAGAAAGTATGTTAAACACTGCCTCTCAACATCCAGAGAGAGTTCTTTCCTCCCCACATTACAAGTCTAACTCAATGAAAAATGTCAGAAAAATGTGTGAGGTGTGAGGCCCGTAACTGGCTTGCAAGTCCTATTCGTCCTAATTCGTGCGTGTCTGTGAGGTCACTGTTTTGTAGACGTCTACAATGCATCTCTTTTAGGCATCTTCTCATTGAACTAGATGATCAACATAAGCAAAGCAGGCTGTCAAGCTTGTGCTTGCCTGTTTGTTTTTTTTTATTTTGGTGTAAGTCTAATAAAAGTCATAGTTCACCCATAAGCCTTTTCTTACTTCTTTGTCGTTAAAAGGCATTGTTGGCCTTACTGCTTTGTGATGAGGTTGTAGCTGCACAAAGCTGCTAGAATCAGAATCTGCCTAGAGGGAAAATGATTCTTCTTTGAGACACTAAGGTTGCCATTAAAGCAGGAGCATAAACCATTACAGAATGCTTGCACCTCTTAAAAGGAGAAGGCCATATAAAGTCGGATGGGTATAAAGATTTTGCTCCTTAAAATGCAGCAGTGGATCGAATTCTGATTACTAAGAACAAGACATATAAAAGACATATAAAAACTTTTCTTACTGAGATGAATGATAGAAACTGAATTCCTTGGAGTTTGACTCATTCTTTTCCTACTGTGCCATGCAATTGCATGTGTTGGAGGTATTAGCATGCTTTCACATCTGTTCTGCCATGGAGCTCAAGATGTTCTTCAGAGAGGCTTTTACAGTTACAGAAATATGTCAAAAAGCTGTGTGGCCCCAAACTTTCATATTGTCTTTCAAATTGCCCCATTAGAGATCAAATGAGATTAAGAAAATCAAGAAAAGCTCAGTGTTTGCCACGTCCACTGACTGTGCATTTGCGTACAGAGAAGAACAAGCTCATCTTTCATCAGTTTCAATAACAGAGTGGTAGCACTGGCCACAACACCCAGATTAGAAGATATTGACTGTCAGGTTTCATTGCATTAGCTAGGCAGTCACTAATAAGGATGATGATGTTCACACCTTCCAGCATCCTCACAAAAGTGTGTTTTGTTTACCCTGGTTATGTCAACCACAGGTTCTGAATGAGCTATCACTCTCTTAAATCAACAAATTATATACACACCCTGTAAGATGGAAAGAAAGAAATTATACTGGGGGGGAAGCAATAAAAAGAATATGTCAGAAACTACTTCAGCATGGTTGTAGGAGTATAGCTAGCAGACAAAAGCTACACATGAGATAAGCAAAATGCTGAGGGCTTGGGCCAGAAGCCAGAAAAGGCCTTGCTGGATGTATCTTTTTTCAATAATGAACTCCCACCAGAGCCTACACTTTATGAGCCTGACACATCTAAATTACTTTCAGCAACATTTAAATGTTGAAATAATAGGATAAATTCAAACCAATTAGAGAGCATATGGAATATTGCCTTCCTAATGGTATGCATAAACATCTCCTGTCAGATTTATCAGATTAAAGACCCCAGTTGCTGGCAGTGATCAGATCTACAGTGATAAATGGGCACAAGGGTATGAGCAAAGTTGTATGTGATCTTTGAGGTGGGTCTAACACAGGAGAAGGAATCTGCATTACAGTTGGAGGTTTCTCCCTTTGTTTTAAGGAAGCAGGGAAATCACACTGAATTCTCAGCACAATCAAAGGCCCTTGTTTTGCCAGGTCAGTGCCATGGACAAAACATATTTTTCTTTTGTCATCTGGGCATTGCTGTCCCAAGATGAATGCCCCAAATAACACACCAATTAACCTTGGTTAATGACAGTGAAAGGCTTTCCTTTGGTTCTTTCAGCACAAAATAGTAACAGTCAAAAAATTCTGAGCTTTAAGCAGAAACATAAATGTTAAAACCTGAGAATAAAAAAGGTATATAAAGCTCCTTTAAATATCATAAAGTAGAAAACAAAGCACTAGTAATATCATCAAATCATCAGTCTACTGCAGACATCGAGCACAAAAAATGTCTGCCTAACTTGCTGAAGTTTGGTAAAATCACAAGCAAATTACAAGAAATTGAAAAAAAGGGAAGAGTTTTTACCTTTGTGTTTGATAATGATAGATTTAAAATAAATGTCAGGTGTAGAAGTCCTTAGATCACTTTGATTGGTTCTCCGGGAATTTATTGCTATTGTAGTTTGCATGTTAAGTCAACTCCAGGCTTCTAAGACTCTTAAATGAGACATCTGAGATGGTCAGTTTGGAGTTTCAACCTGAAGGATTGTAGTGAAGTCAGACAGGTCAGTCTGCAGATGCTCAACAGAGGATCTGGTGTCTACAACTGTTTTAACCAGTTGAAAATGCCCTACACATCTACAGCTTTGATTTAAGATACACTGTGCCAAATGAAATGCTTCCAGGTGTACTTTACCTGTTACCAGTCTGCTGAGACAGCAGCATACTGAGCTGCTGGCCAAGGTGTGGTGTCAGCATCATCTCAGACCCAAAGCCCATCTGGTGAAAAGGAGCATCCCAGAGAAAAGGCTCTTGTTTTCTCAAACCTTTTGCTGGAGGGATACCCCTTTATACTCCAACAGCACTCTGCTCATAATGGTCCAGCCCTGGGGAAGCTGAATAGCCTCCAGCAGCACGGACCAGAAAGTATTCCAAGTTAGGCATGCAGACCTGTTGAGAAACCGTGCATCCTTTCCTCAATAGTGGCACTACCAGAGCAACAGCTAACATATATTTTGGATCCTGGCACAGGATGTGACAGAAGACTAGTTAACGTTCCAACAAATCACTTAAAATCCAGCCAGTACTAAGAATGCAATTTCCCTGCTAATCCTCAGTTTCCTTTCATGGTACACTTTTCACCTGTGTACCTTCAACAGTCTTTGTACTTCTCATCACTTTCAGAAAGTGCAATCTCCAAAAGGCAATTCAGCACCAGGAATTTTAAGCAAATGCAGGTTGAAGACTCTAAGAACAAAAGTTTTTTCACTTGTCACACCAGACTTGGCATTTTCTTTTTGTTCACGGCAACATCAGATTAAATGATCCATTCCGTTTGAATTTAAACACATTAACCTAATCAATTTTTGAAAATCTTATGAGTGGCAGGAGTCTGACTTTTCAACATCCATGATCACCATTGCTCTACACTATTACCTGGGGTCAAAATGAAAATTTAATCGTTAATTAAACATATTTTTCCTGCAGCCTATATGTTTAAAAAGTGTCATTATATCTGTTTCAAGTTTTGAGAAGCAACAGTATAGTGTGATTAAATACTGGCCCATTTCAATCCCTGACTGACACAAAATCCATATTCTATTTACATATTTCATATAGCTTCTTCATTAATCAAAGAATAAGTGTACAATCAGCCACATAACTTTCTTTCCCATTGTTTTGCCAATACCTCACTATTTCATGCCACACAAATTTGGTCTGAGAGCAATCTTCTATTCTTTTCAAAACCTCACTCCTGCTTCTGACAAGAGGGTCTAAGCACAAAGCTGAGACACAAAATTTCTGCAGCAGCCAAAGCAGCTAGGTTCCTGAAATATCACTGAACTGATGTCACCATACTTTGCCTTTAAATATTCCTTTCCTAACATTAGAAGGTGATGATTCAATTCCCTGATGACTGGTCACAACACAATGTAATCAAGCAATGAAGTAGTTTCTGTTCATAGCTTTAATTTCAATACCCAAAAAAAATTTTCAGTGAGTCAAGAAATTTTAAGCAAAATTTATTCCTTTTGATCAAATTGTAATACCGCTCTCAGAAAAGACTATGACATTAGAGTGACCCATCTCTTCCTACTCAGGTATTCATATTACAAGAAATTGATGTTGCTTGCATTTATTTTATGCTTTGGTTGGAGGAACAGGACTGGGATTTCCAACCTCAAGATATAGCTATCAGACAAATATGAGATAAAAAGAAAAATGTCTTTTGGAGGAAAATGAGGAGTGGAGACAGATGAAAAATGTGTAGATTCACTTAAAAGAGCAAAATTAATAATTATCACACTACTTCCTTTAATCTCTCCATGTTGAAAAGCAAACAGAGCATGTTATTTCACACATCAGAATTTGTTTTTACGGCAACTACCAACAACAGTTGTTGATGGAAAAGGGGCAAAATAAGGTGACTTTATAAACATTCCTTCCTAAAGAACCATGCAAAAGTTCCCAGGGCATAAAACTGAAATAATGGCCTGCCATAAACTCTACCTCCAAACTTGATAGTAAAATTTGATGAGAGTAATACATCTGCATTCTAAAGCAGCAGAGTTCAGTTTCTTTGTTTTCACTCACTCAGAAAAAAAGAAAACAAAACCTGTATCTTAGCTGTGCTGGTACCTTCTGCCATGTGAAAGTGACATTTCGGTGGATTGGGATGACTGTATAGCCACAAGGGCAACAAAATCAATAACTTCTTTACATCTGTTGCCCAAATATCAAGTAAATTAAACTTTTATCTTTTCTTCCTTTCATTCAAATTTCATGGCCACTGTGTCACATACTGTGGAGTCTCATCAGTCTCTCTAGGTGTTTGCACCAGCAAAAGCTACTGCCACAGAAATATGCTGCAAGAACACACCTCCTCAGACACTCTTGTTTTTATTCTGAGACACACTCTTTTGCCAAGAGGCAAATACAAACAATAGTGTCATGCCAGCCAGTGCTGAGCACAGCTGGCATGGTGCACTGGACAGACAGCCAGCCTCAGAGAGCTGAGCAGCAGATCCACAGTGTCAGTATGATTGAATTGCTGTCCCTGCCCTTAAATCATGCTCTGTGCACTGTAACCTTGCAGGGAGTAGGATGTGTGGAACCCATAGATGCACACGTTTTTTCAGCACCTTATATCAGCATACCAGGCACCACATTGTTAGAAGAGGAGCAGCCAAAGCAAGTATAAATAAAGTCAGCTGCAGAATCGTTAGTGGGAAAGAAAGGAGTCTCCAAAGTCAGAGGTTTGACCCCAGAAAACCATAGCTGTGTATTTACTTTTGCATTACCTTACTTTTTGAGCACTTGCTCAGGGCAACTCCCTGGTGAGAGAGGTGACAGCAGGAAGACCAGGGTGTCACACAATCTGTTGGATGTCTGCTCCTCTAAACCTCTGGAAACAGGGACTGTGCAGCACAAGCACATGCACAGAGGCACAATTCCCTACACAGAATTTGGGCTGACCATGCTTGACATCCAACACGTGGCCAGCATACATTTCAGAGAAAATATGCAGAAGATCCTTTGAGAAAGCCGTGGCCTGGTGAATAAAGGAGATTTAATCATCCAGCTGCTCCCAGTTTGACTCTTCTCAGTTTTAGCTGGGTGTTACAAGGCAGTCCTCTCCCCTGCCATTCCAGCACCTGAAATCCACACTTACCAGGGAAAGAGGGCCCTAGACACTTGACCCCTCCTCACATGTAAAGGAGCTGCACCACTGTGCAGGTTGCCTGCTCCATCTCCATCCCTGTGGAAGCAGGGACAGCATTTGCACCATTTTGCAGAGGTGTCATACCGTGTTGTTATATTACAACATGCAATCATTAAACAGTTTGTTCAATTCCTTCTTGTTAAATTCAGCTACATTAAACATAAGTATTGTCTCTGTTTAGGTTTAACCACAACTATATTTCCATTCTAAATGTCTTTCTGAATATCTTCTTCCCCTTTTAGACCTTTCTGTGACCTCAGAATGTATTCATGTCCCATTCTGGTTTTTATTTCCTTTCTCTTTTTCTTTCCATGCAGGCAGCTTCCTCCCTATGAACTTTGTTGAAGCATCTCTGTGGTTCCTGCCTTCCAGTATCTCCAGGGGTCTGATTGTGCATGCAGCCCTTGAAGCTGAATCAAACAGGCACCTTTGTCCTGAGACAATGGAAAGTTAGCTGCTTTGATTCCCGTTGCTATTGCGTGCAGCGGATAAAAGTGGCAATGCTTAGACAAATCAGGCATTTTTCTGGTGATTGTATAACTCTGCTCAGGCTTGTGTTGTTTTTACACAAACATGATCTTTGTGCACAGACTACCTACATCACCTAATTATCATTCCTTCAATACGTTAATTTACATTTAGCATACAGTGTGCACACTAACAGGCTACAGTGCAAATAAGAGGGAAGGGATGTCAAAATAAAAACCTACAGGTACCTGAAATAAGCAGAGGAAGCCAGAGTAAATGCAACCTCATCTCTTCTCACCAAATCGACAGGCTGAGCACAAGGATGTGCAGGCAACGGTACCTGCCTAATTGCCCCTCAGGGATTATTCCACCTTCTCCATGTACTTTGCTCCTATAATCTAGGCAAACCTTCACAGATTCCCCATATGAGAAATGGCTGCTTTTAAATACCTCGAGGTTTTAGTAAGGAAACATATTTTCAGTGAAAGGACTGCTGTCAGAACATGAAACAATGTTGGAGTAAATGATAAACAAAGGCATGGCAGAATTCAGCATGCTGGTTATGCAGGTATGCAGAGACTGAAGCAGGGGAGCTCTGCCCTCCTTTTCACTCACCGCACATCATTCCATTTCTCTTAGCAAATGTCCTTGAACATTCTTCTTACAGGTACGTTTGTACCATGGGAGAATAAGGAAGTTTATTTTAAAGCTGTTTAAAAAGCTTTTGTTTTAATGACACTTTGAGCCAACAGGGGTCTTCCTTCTGTTTTGGGTTGCAGGTATAATCTGAAGGGGATTAATGTGGTGCTGATTACTAGGCTAAACTGGATCAAAAATGTTAAAACGTAATGTACCCTCTCTAATGTTTAATAATAGTCATTGGTACTCCTGTCATTTTAGACTTTTTATTCATTTTGGTAGCAATATAATCATTCAGTGTTACATTGCTCCTACGTTATTTTGAATGACTTTTAGAAAAGTGAGAGCTTTTATCACAATATGTTGTCAGTCTCCAAAGAAAGGAACTGGAAAGACTTACAGCAAATTTTGACCAGAGCTGAGAAGGCTGCTGCACTGTACAATTTCCTTACACTGGAATTTAATACATTGGAATAATTTTGTTGCAAGCGTTGAGGGTTTTATTCATAGGTGAAATGACGAAAATCACTTTGTTTGGTGAATAGTTATTAGAGAATCTGCAGAGAAAGCAGAGAGAAGATATTTTTCACAAAGCCAGATCATTCCATGAGTTGGCTTGCAGCCCATCTCCTAAAGACTATATTAGCAAAGAGACATGGAGAGCAATCTAGCAGGGGCCAGGGGGGAAAGTCTATCAACCAGTGAGTGAGTGGGTGGGAACTTCTTAAACTCAAATTGCACTTGATCAAAAAATGTCTTGCAGTGACCCCAGAGGTGAGTATAACTGATATAGCTGAGAAGCTAGGAAGCACAAGTCAAAATGAGGGGGAATCTAAACATTATTTTTAATCATGCCTGATCAAATAGCTTTAATCATTATGTTTCAGCCTGACATGATAACAAAGAGAACAGATCTCAAATCTGAAGAGCAAGTATTTACCATTGAAAAGTCAATTCCTCTGTCACTAGCTCTGGCAATAGTATCGCTATAATTATGAGTTTAATATCTGAAATTCGTTGATTTCATATTTGCATGCATGTATGCTAACTAAAATTAATTAATTTTAATTGCATACACCAATTACAACATCAGGCTCATTTTCCAACATATTATTCCTTGCTGATTACATATCCTCTAAGATTGCTTTAATTTTTCATTTTGTGCTTTAAAGTCAAAGAATAATATGTATTTCTAATTAAGCTCACTTACATATCTCACTGCTGATTAAATCACTATTTAATATTTTATAACACAAGCCACCTTTAATTTCCCCCACTGAAAGAAAAAGCCTTGCAAACTCTTTTCTTTCTCTCTCTATTTCACCGACCTTGCCAGTGCTGTGTCACTACAGGCAGATTTCTTCCATCTTCACAGCAGAATGCCAATGAACCACCTTGTTGACAGACATTCATCCTTGGAGGGGGAAGCAAGCACCTTTCTGCCCACAGGACCTGCTTTGAAGAGAGATCAGCAGCCTGCCACCATCACTGGCAGAAAAGAAACAGACACTCAGGAAAGATTTTTAGCAGTATCTTTAGGGGATTGCAGATCTCCCTGGAAGTCTCTGGAGCTGACACATTTCAAACCTTTTAGGGGAACCTGGAAGTCCCCTGTTGGAGCCTACCAAAGGCTGAATGTTGAAAGATTAAGAGGAAAAGGAGATTCTTCTCTCTTTCCCAACCAGTACTGCAGAATGAATCTTGCAAGTCAGTCCTGAGACATGACTGCATTAAATTCTAAGTATTAACAGAAACTGGCAGAAAATATAAAGAAGTCCCAAAGTTATTCCCATATGCCCATGGGTATTATGCAATTTGGGCTGTACTAGATAAACTGCCTAATTTTTACCATATCATTCTTGGGGTAGCAGAGAAGAAGAAGCTAAACCAGATGAAAGCCTTAACAAATTTCACTTCATAGCAACCAAAAGAAGAAATTAACTCAGGCTTGACCCAAGCTTCACTAAAATTAATGGGAAAATGCTGATTATGTTGCTACATGTATGATTAATTCCATGCACAATGGATACTGGTATTTATGTCAGCAGCATATATCTAGGAAGACCTGTGCTGTCTTGGCTCTGCATGAAAACGGAACATTCTCAGTATCTGTGTTTTTATGCATGGCACTACCCTGCCACTGCCAGCTCCCAAATTATTCAAAAAAGGTAATCCTCGCTTGACACACTTGTTAAACTATACCTTTGCAGCAGTTAACTCTTTGTTAGCATCTAATTAGTTGGCTAGAGACTCATTGGCCCAGACTTACCACACATCACTCCTGGCATGTCAGCAAAGCCATGTCTCCTTCCCATGGGAAGGAAGAAGGAGAGCAGAGTTGTCAGAGCGCGGCTGATCCTCTATAAGCTCTGTGCTCTGCTCTCATCAGACTACCAGAGCTTTAGCTTCTCTACCATCTGAAACTAGTTATGTGTGCCATTATGATAATGTCAGATCAGCAAAGAAAGACAAATCAGGATGGGATGCTACAAATAAGAAAGTTTTTCTTGAAACTACTGAATCAACAGGGAGAACAATCACAACCAAAATACTCAGCACAGTAAGTTTCTTACTGAATTAAACTAAAAAGTAGACAGTGGTGCAAATATTTAGCAGTGACAAAATGGGAAGAAAAAAATCAAAGGAAAAATACACACATTATGTTCAGGGGGAAAGAGAAGGCACAAGGAAGAAAATTTTGGACAGAAATAAGAAGAGAGGGAAACTTCTCACCCCAAAAAATCCAGGAGGAAAGAGAAGTACACTTTTAAAAACATCCCTGTGTCTCATCTCTCAAAAGTAAAGAAGTGATTTCTATCCACTTTTCTTCTCAGTACTGGATGATTATTCAGGCTACCTTCAAGACGTACATAAATGCTGCTGCTGTGTCCAATAGGACAGTGCAATTCTTCCAAGGAAAAAATGCTCTCTCTCTAAACTAAGACTGATGAGCCAGCAGGCTTTCTCAAACAATAAATAGGGAAAAAAAAAAAAAAAAAAGATCTGGTGTGTGAAGCTGTTTTGTGGGAAATTAGCTCAAATCCCTACAGAAGTCCTTTTAAGTTTATTCAATTTGTCATTATCTAAAAAATAGTGAAATTAAATCAGAAAGGAGCCTAAATTCAGGCATTAGTTGGCCTGTCACACTTTGTCACCTGTGAAATGGGGATCATACTCCTTTACTTCCTTCAGACTAAAATCGTATATATTAAATATATGTGTCATCTCAAGTAACATAGAGGAGACAACATTACACTTCAAGTAGAGAGAAATAATAGAGAAAGAGAATGAAATAGAGAAATAATTCAGATTTCCTGAGGATGCATTTCATTCTAGATATTAAGTCAGAAGATAGATAGATTTTATATTTATATTCTTATCTTTACATACCGGAGTCAATACAATCTGTATGTTTTGGCACACCATTTTTTTTTAAGTGCATGGTTTAATTTTGAGCCTTTTTGTTTTGATTTAGCATTCATTACACCTTGCATATTGCCTAGGCCTGTGTACTATCTTAAGAGACAGTGTTAAATAGGATGGGCTTCCTCTTTCTTTAATTTAAAAAGTAAGCCCCTATAAACATCTAGCTGACCAGACTGTTTATGTTAGTAATGGGAACTGATGTTCAAGAGGACAATTTATCTCCGCTATCTAAGACAAACATCTTCTACCAATGCCCATTGACAGATCTCCTCCATGGACTACAGTAGGCCCAGATAGCCATTATTTGACTAAACACCTAAGATTTCAATGCTAAAGTTAGGCTAAATGAATCCCATGCTCCTGGGAAAAGAAAATGATCAGGTTATCCAGAGTGCAGCCTTGAGGAGGCAAGAGAGGAATATTTCATGGATGGGACAGCATCCAAGCAGAATACAGAGACATCTTAAGGTGCTGTTGACTGAGCATTTCCAGGTCAATGGAAATGCTCATGGCTGGATTTTTTAATCTGAAAAGTAAAATTCTTCCCAATGAACTGAAAAGAGACCATTAAAAATGATCCATGATTTATAGCTGGGGACAACAAACCATTTGGACAAAGCAGAAGATGGCTTCTGCTGTTTGTATTTCTGTTTCAAGGGCAGAATCAATATTAGATCTGGGAGCAACATAGCTGATCCTGTGATAATATCCCCTATGCAAGGGAGGCTCACAGCAGCAAAAGGACTGCTAATAACCAATACTGATTCATCTTTTCCTAATGCACGGACAAAAATGTCATCAACAACTGGTCAACAGCCTGAAGCAATGAGCCTTATAACAGCCTACTAAGCAAGGAATAATATAGAATTCATTTATTTATTCCGACGTCACATCAATTGCGTACTATTCCCTGAGATACGAATGGATTTAAAGCAAGAGATTTACTGGTCAGTTTCTTTGGTAAGTGTCACACATATGTTGTGCCCCAGCATTGTGCTGGCTTTAGAAGTTACTGAGCTGTCTTAACCTGATTCTCCACCTTCACCCATCTTTGCTGTTCTGTTCTCTGCTCAGTTGCAGGAGCTAGCATTTCAGTTTTATTCTTTCTTTTTTACCAGACTATAAAAGCAGTATATCACAGCAATTATGGAAGGTTTTTTTGTTTTGCTACATCGAGAATGATACAAATGTAGAAGAGTATTTTGAGATAGAAACAATTCACCAAGAGCCTTACCTACCATGTTTATTTCTCTCATTAAAATAAGTGATCATCCAGGGAGTGAACTAGAGCTACCACAAAAGCCTATAGATCTCTCCTAGGTGAAAACTTTACTAACAGCAGCTAGCTAACACTTTTAAATTAAATGATACACAAAGGCAAAGAAAACAGAAAATACAAAAAATCCTGTAATAGCTCATTTCTAAAACTACAATCAACTGAATAATATGGCATAAGTCTAGTCCCATGAGCCTTCCAATGTAATTTTTATTTGTTTAATCTACTAAAGAATTCAAATGTACTCCACTGAGAGACTGAAGTGCTTTGAAGGTGAAATTCTTCTTTTGTTTTTCTTTATTTTAATTCCATTTATAGGTTTTCCCTTCTATAGTTTCCAAGATTGTGAGCATCGCAAAAATGTTTTTATGATTAAATATTTTTTATTTTTTCCTAGTAAGAAATTTATGCTGTGTTGAAGCCGGGAAATTTGAATAGAGAGCAAGCATCCAATATCAACCTATGGAGAATTACAGAATTTTAGTTACTCCCCATGAGAAAACTTGAGTGTTTTGATGTAACTTGGGTCTAAAGAGAAAAGACAAGCTCATGTTTTGAACTCCTCCTATCCATCTTAAATAAAAATTTGGTTTTCAGAGCTGTTTAGATTTTTCTCCATAAAACTTCAGACATCAATGAAGGTGACAGAGAAATGTCCATTTCATGGAATATATATGACTGTATAAATAATAAATATAAGTACTCAGTGCTGTGGCATACAAAGAAGTCTCACTAGCAAGCTAAAAATAACATTCTGGAATAATTCAGAACAGAAATTTGAATGAAAGGATCATTTTGTTCAAATTTCTTAGGTACATAAGGCCAAAAAAACATAAATCAAGAAACTTTAAAATTACCTCACTGTCATAGAATGTTAAAATCATTTAGGTTGAAAAAGACCTTAATGATCATTGAGTTCAATCATTAACTTAGCACTGCCAGCCCTAAACCATGTCCCCAAGTGCCAAACCTACATATCTTTTAAATACTTCCAGGGATTGTGACTCCATCACTTCCTGGGCAGACTGTACCAATGTTTGACAGCCCTTTGCATAAAGAAAATTTTCCTAACATCCAATCTAAACCTCCCCTGGCACAACTATCACTGGCAAAGAGGCCGTTTCCTCTTGTCCTGTCACTTGTTACCAGAGAGAAGAGACTAACTCCCACCTGGCTAAAACCTCCTTTTGGGAAGTTGCAGGGAGCTGGGTCTCTTTTTCTCCAGAGAGCACAAAGTCAGCTCCTGCAGCTGCTCCGCATCAGACTTTTGCTCTGGACTCTTCACCCTCTTCTTCCTTAGACAAACTCAGCTGCTTGGGAATCCAAAGAATTATTATAAGAAAGGCAGTGCTGTAAAAATTGCAGCATGGAGTTCAGAAGCTGATGTGTCTCTGAAATTTCTGATCAAATCTGTTTTAGAGATGGTCAATTTGCTTCCCAGTTCTTCTCCCAGTAGCAATTCTAAAAAATTACTGAACATTTGAAGTCCGCCTGGATCTTCCCTACATGGCCATCAGTAAATAATGTATATGCAGAACTAATTAGATCTGTAATCACATCTCAGTAATTCCACTTCCATCTATGTATATATTGAACTAGCACAGCATCGCTGGATCGGATACAGTCTCTTGAGGCTACCCGATGTATCCTCTAATTAAAACTCAGAAAGTACTTCTAATGATAAATATACACAAAAAGGAGCAGGATCAAGATCTCTTCATGGAGCTGTGCCACTTCTGGAGGATGAACATGAGTAAAACAAGCACTAGAGACACACTTTTGCCACAGAAGTCAATACATAAAACTTTGACCATATATGGAAGAGATCTGATAAGTTAAAAGGTGACACTTTAGTACTGCCACTTTTCAGAATAGAATCAAAGTTTCAGAGCACGTCTTAAGTTGTTTTCAAGAAATATTTTGGAGTGGTTAACAAATTTATCTTATATTAACAAGTGCTGTAGGATAGACAGGATTACTTACATGGTTTGAAAATATTCTTTTTATATTGTTTACCACTTAAATAAGAAAGAGAAGAAAGGAAATCATTACTTTCTATACTGTGGTAAATGTATGGAGTCAGTTTCTTCTTTTCCAGTCTTGTTAAACTTTTGTAACAACTACCAAAGAGGTCAAACAAAAATGTCATCTACAAAGTTATGTGCTCTAGTAGAAACCCATAGAAATGTCAATTAAGTGTAAAACATCCTCCTTGAAAATTGGAGGATCTAAGGACATTTAATTGCTTATTCCTTTTTTCTATTCTTACAGTTTCTATCAGTGGGATATTAAAAAGCATCTTGTTTCGTTCCTTTCTGTTATGATAGAAATGTCAGTTAAAATAAAAATAAAAATTCAGAAGCATGTTTTGATTTTGACCAAAGTTATAACATGAGACTAGCCATACTCAGTCAGATGAAAGTTCTATCTAATCATTCTCTGACATTGGACAATAGTGCATAAGCAGGTGAAAATAAAGAAAGCAATACAATTGTAGAATGATATTTTCCTACCATAATCACAAAAAAATAATTGTCTTTAGCATCTTAGCCTCTGGAGATGGGCTCTGAAAACAACATTCCCGAACACAGCAATAATAGTGGAAAGTTGAATAAGCCAATTGATTTTGTGGGTTTTTTAAATATGGAAAATTCAGAGACTGCAAAGATCTCAGGCATATTTCAAAGTATGTCAAAAGCTCCCTTCCCTTGGCAAGAGACAAAAGGTCTTTCCCTTGCCACCCTGTTTTACTTCCAGACATACACAGATTTTTTGTTAGCTGCCACTAGTAAGACTACTTACTTAGAAGTAAAGTTTAGTTGCCTCAAAAAAAACCCCCAAAAAACATCAACAACAAAAAAACACACAACAAAAAAATCCATGAATATACCCCAAAAACCAAAAAAACCCATCACAGCAGTTATTGAACCAAAGCTTTATTGAAAATTCCCACAGGAGATATTGAAAAGATCAAAGGCAGGTAAGACTCATACTTAGTTTGATTAACTGAGTTTTCACACTTTCACTACCCCATTTTGTTATTCTAAGGGAGAAGTATTTCAAAATTACATTCAAATGACACTGTCATTTTTTTCCAGGAATACCTTTGCCCACAGTTTTTCTCTCTGACAACCCTCTGAGTCCCAGTGCATTATTATTTAACACATAACCTCTCTTTTAGATTGCCATAAGCAAGTACATTTTGGTTCCTGGTTAACCACTATAACTGTTTTAAGTGTTTGGGTTACACAGTTAGATACAGAGGTTACTTGAACCCCTTTTCCCCTCTTTGGATTGAGACCATTACAATTAAGAGAGTTCACCAACTCTGGTATGTTGATCTGTGCTGAGACTCTTAAAGGTAATTGTAAAAATACATACTTAGTTACCACTAAAAAGAGGAAGAAATTTACTTAGATGAAGATTTCCAAATCACCATTCTTTTTAACACAGAGAAGACCAGAGATTGTGGTTACAAAGGGTTGTTACTGAATTTTTGGAAAATACCTATTCAATCTGAACACCTTTGACCTGCTACAACAATAGTTTACCCACTGAACTACATACAAATGTCAATGTATAACACATTTACCTTTAGACTAGATATTCTCAGTTGTGACATTCACTTCCTGAAGTATTTTCAAAATCATTACCAATTCCTCCTACAAGAACCTTTTTAAAATACAAGGACGATGTCAGACATGATTCGACCTTGATGAAAACATAGCTGAGTTTTGTTTTTCAGGGATCTCCATATCACAGCTTATTATTATATAGAGTGGATTCTCTAGAAAGATATTTGTTCTATAAAATGCAGTTTACAGTTTCTAGTCTTTTTATCTTTTTCAAGGGACGAGTTTATTTCCTGATATATTTTTCAAAAGACTCATTAAGGGGAGTCTGTGGAGCTCGGAATGGTGATTCTAAAATTTCAAACAACAAGAAAAGATTTTTGCCTGTTGTTTGTATCATTTTAATAATTTAAGAAAAAGAATGAAGGAAGCTGAGGCTTCATATTTACAATACAGGGATAATTATGTCTCATCAGATCCTATACATGAATGTTGTAAGGGTCCTAACAGCATTTGGCAGGAGTAATGCAAGTCATATTAGAACTCAGTAATTATATTTTCTTTGAAACTACTGCCTCAGAAACAACAAGGGATAACTGAAATCTTGTAGAATTCTTTTGGATAAATGAGAAAATTTAATGTCCGGCAAGGAAAGAGTCACTTGCCATTTTCTGTAAAAGTGGAGTATATTAAGTGTAATCTCAAAATTCAGCATTTTTTTCCTCCCTATAAATTATTAAACAATTAATTCTACAAGCTTTATTTAATTGGAATAATGTAGTACTTACCTAGTAAGCTACCCTTCCCTGGAAATCAATTTGTCATGGTAGCTATGATAATAGAATTTATTAGAACCAACACAAAGGAAATGCTCTTGTATGAAAGCTAATCAACAGTGGTGGAAAAAAAAAGGGCCTTTGTTTGTTTTGAAAAATAAAAAATAAGATATTGAGGTGTCTCTACTGATGAGAAAAGGAAAAATATATTATCCTCATATTCAAACTTTGCTAGATTTTAAGCATTTTTCTTCTCCATGGTCTTCGGATCAGGCTATATACAAACATCCAGAACTAGGAGGATGGAGATTGGATACTTTGCTACATTGCCGAGAACCAAACTGCACACAAACAATTGCTCCATACACAGCCTTTGTGCACGTAAGTGTTGCCCTTGTCTGGAGTGCTCTACTCACTGCTAGCGTGATAAAATGGGAGGCAACTACATGAAATTTAATTTATTCTCAGAACCCATACCTAGTACTTTGCTTAATACACAGTTCTTAAATAATCCAGCATAGGGAAGAAGCCACACTAAAAAAGAAAAATAACAAAAGAAATACTTTTAGAGGCAGTAAAGAGAAATGTCAAATACAGATATGAAAACTATTTTTATTTCCTAATTCAAGGTGCTCCATGCCTACAGTTACCTATCTAAATGTAGAGTGTTTTACAGCAGTCTGATGTGGAAAATTTACAGGACTTGGGGTTTGGTTTGAACAGTTTTAAATCACCCAGATTTAAGATTTACTCTTTTTTCTTCAAAATGCAGAATGGACTGGAAATCTTATAAGAGGGTCTTTTGACTTTATGAGGCTTCTACTGCCGTTCTCAATTGAAACAAGGAAAAGAAAGTTGAGAGAAAAATATATGAGGAGAAAACATGAAAAAAAAAGAATTCACATTCTGCAAAATATTTGGCCCAAGCTTCTTTTGAAAAAAAACATAAACATTCGTGGATCATACAGGTGAATTATTATTTTTCTTCAGCTCTAGCATGAAAGAGAGACAACTTAGGTAGAGATCATATTTTACTTAAATAAACAAAGCTACTGTAATGAATAGTGCAAAATACAATTTAAAACAACAACGCATTCCTTCAAATGGACATTATTGAGCTATACAAAATACTGGTGGCAAAAATTCAGATCATTTGTAGATTCATAAACTGCCCACAAATAACAAAACAATCGTGTTTTGATAAGTCAGCATCAGGATCAACACATAGTCCTTCAGCACAGAAAAACACCACAGCTATGATATGGAAATTATTGAAGAACTACTAGAATCAGCTTGAAGAAGGAATGGGTGCTGCAGCTTAGCTGCAAGTCAATAAAGAGAAAATGTCACCAGCTTCCTTAACATAACAAAACTGTGTTTACTGAAGGTTGCCCAATAAATATATGCAGTTGTTCATCACAGCTTCTTTTCAGTGTATGACTTTGTCCTGTGGACCTCATGTTACCATATTTATATAAAATAACATGGGCTGTTCATGCCCAAATAAATGCTGAAGTTAAAGCAGTCTTCTGGAAGCAGGGAAAACAACAATAGAAGTCTAGAAAGTGATCCTCAAAGTTACTGAAAAGGATTGATACCCTGACAGTCAATATTTTCTTTCACCCACACCCTGTCTCAGACCAATGGAGGCCTACATCTAAAGGTGTGAGTGTGCTTTACTCAATTGTGGTTGGAGCAGGAAAAAGTGAAAAGTAAGTAAGATAGAACCTCAGCACTAATTACAGAAACATAGAATATGCTGAGTTGGAAGTGACCCCCAAGGATCATCGAGTCCAACCCTTATCCCTATACAGGACATCCTCAAAAGTCACACCATGCACCTGAGAGCATTGTCCAAAGACTTCTTGAGCTCTGTCAGGCTGGTGCTGTGATGACTGACTGGGGAGACTGTTGCAGTGCCCAGCCACCCTCTGGGTGAAAAAATTTTCCTGATACCCAACATAAACTTCCCCTTACTTAGCTTCATGCTGTTCCTTCAAGTCCTGTCACTGGTCCCAAGAGTGAAGACATCAGTGCCTGTCCCTCTTTTCCCTTCTTGAGGATGTTCAAGATCACAATGAGATCTCCTCCAAGCTGAATAGACCAAGTGACCTCAGCCACTCCTCATACGACTTCCTCTCAAGGCCCTTTACCATCTTCATTGCCCTCCTTTGGATATTCTCCAATAACTTAATATCTTTCTTGTATGGCAGTGACCAAAACTGCCCAAAGTATTCAAGGTGAGAATTCAAGGTAATTCTGCATCTGAAAAATCCTTCAACTCAAAGGCATGGACTACAAAAAGCTGAGATGGATTAAATATCCTTTTTTTTTTCCATTTTATCATTTGAATGAGACCCTATTAGAGCAGTGACTGAGTGAATGGCACAAATTACCAAAACCTTGAAGAAAGAGCTTACCTTTGGTTCAGCATTTAGAGATCTAGACCAATCTTTAATGTACAGATGAAGATCCCTCATGCTTCATAACAACTTATATGACGAGATCATCAACTTCAATGCTCACAGCATTAACATTCTTTAGTGGCAAAATTTTGTTTGAGCATGGTGGCAAACCAAAACAGTATCCTAAACAGCCGTAAGGGTTAAAACTGGAGTATTTTACTAAATTCATATGAAGCCATACTGTCTCTTGAGAGACATTGCCTCTGGACCATCTAATACCCTAAGCAATCTAAAGTGATCCTGGTATTAGATGACTCAGGGATACAAAACTTTCTCAGGATTCATCACTTTCTGAGAAAGGTGGGCAGCAGTCTCATATGTATTTTACTGTGTGTCTGACATAAATAGTGACACAGTAGACCTAACCTCACTTGAAAACTGCTCCGACATTGACATGTCTTCTCACTAACATGCCATCTTAAAAGCTGAACAACATGGAGTGCAAGGGTTAATGCCATTCTGCCATCCTAATTGCTGATTTATTTCTGTATAAAATGCTATTGTTATTCAAAATAAGACTGAGCATCATGATGTGGAAAGGCTGCAGACTAAAATGATTTTGTCTGAAATTTCTTTTTAATGACCTAGTAAAATCAGCTGAGTACCATAGAGGTCAGCATTATATGATTTGGTATTAATGTTAAATGTGAGTAAAAAATTCCATGGAAACAAGAATCAAAGTTGTTTTGAAAGCAATGCATTTTTCTTACTGAAGGCATAATAGCTACCCTTAGGGTTTGGATATTTTAGTTGGTTTAGAAAAGGAAAAGCAAAAAGAAAAAAGAGAGAGAAATTCACTTATGCTTTGACCTTAAAGAACAAGATTAATGAGGTGCAGTGAACAATGAAATGAAAACCTTCCGTTTGGTCCAAGAAGCTACTTATTAGCTAGCAGAGTTAGTCAAAGGTGAGATAACTTTTAAGATTTCAAAGAAGAAGGAGAGTGAAAGTATTCGATATTTTCAATGGGTTTTTTTCCCCTTTGTTTTGGATTAATTAAGCCATTTTGTTTTGCTATTTTCACATGTTTACATGAGAACCTGCTCAGTCTTATTGTAAGACAATTTTAAAAATTAAAGGTTTTAGAGATTCCTACTTCTTCTTTTCCATAGACCTGAAAAATTCATATTCAATTTTTAAAATACAAGGTGAGACATTTCAGCTACCTAAAAAAAACTTGTTTTTTCTTAATATAACGAGATTTTTGTGGAAGAGAGTTACTCTTTTTTAAAGTTGAGCTGCAAGAAAATAATTTTTAAGTAGAAAAACTATAGCTGAACAGTTTTTGAGGAACCTTTTAGTAGATCATGACAAAAATAAGCTACATGCCATCCCAATAATTTATATCACGTTGACTACATAAAAACATTATAAATAATACATTGAGGTACTATTAATACTGTATCATTTATTGCCTGATTAAAATATATTGCCACCTATTGTTTGGATTCATTGCAGTCTTTTGCAAATTCAGATGCATAACACTATTTTTTACCTATTCCATCTCTTCCCTAAAGTTCTTGTGAAGAGGACAAAGAAAGCTCTTCTGACCAAATTTATATTTTCCATGCTTTCTTCTTAGAGAGGACTATTGGAATAATTTCCCATATAGCCGGATGGTTGTGCCTGAGCTTGGCTGTCCCTTGCTGTTTGCCTAGATGGTGGCACTGTGGTGTTTTCACCCCAGTGGTACCTCAGGCTAGCAGGATGTTTCAGCTGAGGGCTTAGCGACAAGTCCAGGCATGCAGGAGCTCAGGTTTACCTTTGGTGGAGAGGATTTAAGGCGAAGGTGAAGGAAGGAGTCGGTTCTGATGGAGGGCTTCGATCCAGAGCTTTATTCCTGCCCCGAAGGCCTGTGAATCCAGCAACAGCTCCAACAGAACTGCCGACAACATGCCTCGCCCTTTTGCCTGGGGGAGAGGGAGAGGGAAGGAACACAGGGAACCACCAACTAGGTACCGGGGTGATGGGGGGAATGTCTCAAGGGACAGAGGACACCTGGATGGCCCAATGTCCCTCTAGGGGTGGAGGGCATCTTTTGAATTCTGCCAATCACTCGATGCCCTTCTGGAATGCCAGGATTGACAGACAGGGCTTATCAGGGGTCAGAATGTGGGAAGGAGGGATGATTGACACACCTGGCAGGGAATTATCAGGGAGGAATCTGGGGTATCTGAGACAAACCATGACATCACACCACAACAGAGGATAAATATTTGAATCCTGTCAGTACAACAAATATTCTTTTTGCTATTTGTGGGTGTACTGCTACCTATAAGCATAGCAGTTATTTTTTGAGTAGGAAAAAGAATAATAAACTTTGTAAAGTTACTTCACTAAGCTAAAAACCTTTCATATGAGGATTTTCATTCTGAAGAGGAACCTAAGACTAACAAGAACTTCATAAATATCTTTGCATATACTTCCAGTTCAAGATAAAAGGGCATCAATATTATTGTTAAATTGTAAGGAACAGATCAAGGATGCCTCTTCAGTCATGTTCTGAAGACAAGCAGATGCCCTGGAAGTAATGTAAACCACAGAACACCTAGAATTGTAGAATGGTTTAGGTTGGAGGGGACCTTAAAGATCATCTAGTTCCAACACACCTGTCAAGGACAGGGATGCCTTGCCCTCGACCGAGTTGCCCAGAACCCCATCCAGCCCAGCCTTGAACACTGCCAGGAATGGGGCACCCACAGCTTCCCTGGACAATCTGTTCCAGCCTCACCACCTCCACAGTAAACAATTTCTTCCTAATATTGAAACCTACTCACTTTCAGTTTGAAACCATTCCCCCTTGTTCTGTCACTACATGCCCTTGTAAAAAGTCTCTCTTCACATTTCTTGTGGGCTCCCTTCAGGTATTGAAAGCTCTAGGTTACCCTAGAGCTCTCTCTTCAGACTGAGCAATCCCAACTCTCTCAACCTTTCCTCATACGAGATGGGTTCCATTCCTCTAATCATCTTGCTAACCCTCTGAAATTTCTCCAACAGGTCCATGCCTACAGATGAAACACTCCCTGAATACTCTTTCAGATTCCAGTAATTTAAAGATTTTAATTTCTGGTTTTTTTCTGTTTAGGTTTTTTAACCCTTACAGCCCTAATCCTAAAATTTTACTCTGATCTCTAAATATCATCTCATCTTTATATATAAAGTTTAGATCCTGTGTTCTCCATACATTACTTTGCACTTACATTGAATTTCACCTGCCATTTTAACCCAGTCACACAGCCTCATAAGAAGGCTCTCCTTCAATTTTGTAAAGAAGCTTTCTTTTTTTCTGTTGCTTTGTTTACTTTAGCATAATTAGAAAAATTAATCATAACATTGTTCAGTACCTTTTCTGGGTCATTTATGTATATGGTCAATAGCACAGAACATCATCAGTAACTTCTCGATGACAAGAAGCAGTGATTGATACCTATTGTTTTTCCTAACTTTTGGGAATTTATATAAAGACATTCATTTTTTTTTATGATGAACCTCACAAACTTCCTTTTAGAAATGCAAGTATTACGTTACAAGTGGAGTTTATCAACTGGAACTCCTTGTCCCCATGGCTGTTGATGGGAGTTTGTGAGGTAGACCTATTTTTTAATTATTAGTATTTTAAGCAAAAGCCAAGTTTATGGCTCCATGGCTCCCGTCTCCTAAATCCTATAAGTTTCCTATTCTATTTCCTTTTCTGTTGACTTGTATAGACAGACTTACATTTATTTCTCAAGATTAACATCCTGTAGTTCCCATGATCTCTTCTGGAACCCTTTAAAAGTCCTTAAAAACTCTTAAAAGCCTGGTGTCACATTTGTCACCTTCCAGGCTTCCAGCAGTCTTAGATAAGAGCCAACATACCACAGCTCATAATTCTCACAATTCCACTATTTTATCCCTGACTTCAATTACAGTGTTAGGTCACCAACAATTTGTTCCATAACCTCTTCTTATAGACATTTCAATTCCATAAAACCATCTCTGATGTGTCCCTGACCAAGATGAATTGGAATCTGAGCTTTCTGCTTCCCCTCATGCTAGAGGTGAATGCATTTTTTTAGTCTGATTATGTCTTTGAAATACTTTTTCCCAGGGATCCATGTAAGACAGAAAAGATCCCATTGAAATCAGGCAAAGCTTACATAAAGCTGTAAACCCACACACCAAGATCCAGTTTGGCCTCTAGAATTGTGATATTTGCTGCTCCCAAGCTATATAGGGTTGCTGTACTGCATGAGAGTTTGTGTCCATATAGGTCACACCATGACTCCCACAGCCCTGTCTCCATCTGCTTCAGGTGTAACAGGATCTAAATGGAGCAGAGAGGAATAGAAAGGGAGAGAAGACAAAGAAGCATAATCACCAATACTGTGTAACTCCAGGTATTTTTAGCTGCTATTCAGATATCCAAATCCCTTCTGAGACTTTCTGAGCTCTTGACCTCCTTGACTTGCAGCGCCAATGAATTCCTTTGATCACATCTTGAATGAAAATGTGACTGGTGGCCAGAAACATTACTAAGCAGAACAGACCCATCAGTTATAATTCAATAGGTACAGTCCTGCTGCTTAACCATTGACATTTCTATTTCTTTTATACAGGTATGTGGCAGCAACATTTCTCTGGAGCAAGGCTAAAATACAAAGGACAGGGTTTTGAACACGACTTCTTAGGGTAGGTATTTAGCTGGAAATCCCTCGTTCCTTATGGCACCTGCAGATCTCAGCATTCCTTTTTACTTTCAGGTTTTTTCCTAAACCCAACTTTTCTTTCCCAGAGGTGAAATATTTCATCTTAGTTTTATTCATTCTGCTTTTTACAATCCATGAGCTTGCTTTCTGTCAATTATCAACAGGCTTTTTGCACCTCTTAGTGCACAAATCAGTGCTGAAGAAATGTCACCAAAATTTCTAGAACAGGGAGACATCTCAAGGAATGAACAGACTCTTTAAGGAAAAGAGCCACTTGAGGAATGCTTTTAGAAAGACTGGAATGTGACCAAGCTGATAACATAATATAGGTACAGTTGCTATCTTGTGACTTTTAATACCGAAATGAGAACATGAATTAATTTCCTTGATCATACTGTTTCAATCTAAGGAAACCTGCAATAATTTACATAATTCCTATCTCCTCTCTTTCTGTAGGCAATTTAGGACAATGTGTAATGTTTTTAATCAGTCTTTTATTAGTATCCTAAAAATGAAATCTTCCAAAAACAGGTTGTGAAGCAATATAAACTCATGTACAATTAGCTCAGTTTAAAAATGTTTTCTCCTAATGGGTTTATGTTCTGTAAATGACTTTGTTTCTATGGCAACTGCCACAAGAACCACACTGTGTTTTCAGTTCAATAGCAACTACTGCACCTGTGTACCAACCTTTCTTTCTGTGGTTTATGTTTTTGCTTCTCAGACAGTGGTGTGGAAGCAAAAAAAAAAAAAACACAACAAAACTGTGACCTAGAAAAGTTCAGGCGTTGTTTCAGCTTGCAAGTACTATTAACTGTACTTCTCTTGAATTTTCTAGGAATTAAGTTCAAATTATCTGTATTCTCCAAGCTGAAAAAAACCACTCCAAAACTATTGATGGAAGTATGTGTGCATGTGTCTGCAGGGAAATAGAAAAGTACACTACTTAGTTTGCATGGCACCCTAGAAAAATGGGCAGATAAATTGCACAATGATGAAAAATTGTCTTAGGAGGCTGTGACCCATATCAGTAAAAGCCAGCAATGAACAATTCTCTACTAATATAGGCCACATAGCTGTCTGTAAAAAGAGTCATATGAAAAGCCTTTTTCAAGGTTCTCCTTTCCACTCAAGCCAAGGAGACATCAGAGGCATCATTTCCATATATTTTCTTAAGAGTGAATTCTGGAAACACAAGAGAATGGGAAATTATTTTTAATGTCATCCAAGGGAAGGTGAGCAAATATAGCTCCATTTTTTTTATAAATGTGTGGCTGAGTCTCATTTAGAGTCAGTAGCACTGACTTAGGAGATAGAAGTGAATGTGAAGCTCAAGAAAGAAATGTCAATGAGGAGAAAAAAGAAGCTACCTGGAAAAAGAGGAATTTACCACTAGAAAAGATCACGTGGGAGCCCCCAGAATAGTGTAAGTCCAATTTCCCACCTAACGTTTTCATTATACTCTCTCGGAAAAATAAAAAGTATCAAACAACTTCAGTTCCATTCTGAAGGAAGAGATGATTCTGCACTGATAATTTTGAGGGGCAGTCAGACACAACAGTCTGTGATAGATGCTGAGTTCTATCTCTCTAACACCCATTACTATTTCTACCTTACCAAAATCTTATTATTCCTATAATGTCTCAACAGGAAAATTATGCACTTTTTTTCTGCAGAAAAATAAACATAAATCAACATGTTATTTGCAAACTGAAATCCCAAAACAAGGTGTACAACCATTTCTTCAAAATTCATCCTAGGCAAAAAAAGGTCAAAACAAGCCAGCTTTGCTGGAATAGAAGACTGATTAGCCTGTTTAGAGAACAATAGTGAAAAAGGAATTATCAGACATTCCTCAGTGGAATACTGCAAGATCCCCTGTATTGAAGAGAATGGATGGATTCAACACAACTAAAAGAGAAATTTTATCTAGCAGTCTTGAGAGCCTGAAAGTAAAATTCTGTTACCAACGTGACATCTCAGCAATAGCTATACCTCAACAAAATGCCTTCATATTCCTTTCTTCATACACAATATACTCCTTGCTCCATGTCCACAGTCACCATTGAGGCACCAGGAGTGTGGGAAATTTGTTCTCATGGATGAATTCACAAATACCAGTCATCCTTCCCTTTCTAGTTTATAATTCAGATTCTTCTGCTTAGCTCCACAGAATACATTCCCATTGTCTTAGATTGAGAAACAAACTGGTTTTGCAACTTTCACTCAAGTAACAAGCCATAGGACAAAAGTCCCTCAACCTGAGTATAGAGAATTAGTCCCTACCACCATAAAAGAAGAAAGAAGTAGAAACAAAAGAATAACTACTTTTTTTGGCTCATTTCTTTTCTCCTAAATCTAATGCAAAAATATGCTTCCCATTACCTGGAATATTATCTATTTTTTACTCACTTCATGTGAAAAGTAAAGCATAGAATGGTTTTAAATGATAACGTCAGACTTGAATAACCTGAGATCACTGTAGTTTTTCATCTGCTGACTGAGGCCTAGTGTTAAATTGTTAAAAAATTAATTATTACTATGAAATGAGAGGTAGAACTTCTGCAAGTAGCCATCAACTTTGACTTACCAGTCAGATGCAGGCCAAATTTTCAAATGACACTATAAAGGGGGTGATCAGTTTATTCATATATATGAATCCTATTGATTAGCCTAAGCTAATAGAAAACAATGGCATGAGATAGCAAATTATTTGACAGACAATTCACTAATATACAAGCAATGGTCATTATCTCTATAGTGACATTCATTAAGACAGAAAATTATTTGGTGCCAGGGATTACTATTCAGCTATGTTTTTAGACAATGGCAATGGCAAATGTGGGACATTTTTTGACTGTCAATATTTGCCCAAGAAATGAAAGAGAAAAAAAGACAAATGCACAGTATAAAGTGAAATTGTGTGCTGGGTCATTAAGTTTTCATTCTGTTCATTAAACATTAATGAATAAACTAAAATGTAAACAGTGATGAATAGAAGAAAGACTGTTTTGTTTTAACTGTTTTTATTGAACTCCCAGACAAGACATTTTGTTTCTGAAATATTTAATTTAGAGATAGAGATTTAATTTAATTAAATTCTTGATAGTTTCTTCAGTTATGAAATACCAAATAGTAATTAGATCATGACACTTCGGTAGCTGGACTGAAATGCCAAAAAAAATAGTATTATCAAAGTATTAACAGTTCCACTCTGAAGAGGGCTCTTATATAGTTTGCACAAGCCAAATCAAATTGCAATGATTCATGAATAAAAACACTGCAGGATCAATACTCACAATCATGAAAGTATCAGAAAACCTGAGCTTAATTCAAAGCTGTCCTGGTTTAGGGCAAATTTGGACCACCCCTCCCCTTAGCTGAATCAGAACAGAAAAATTGTCCTTGGAGGAAAGTGGAAAAAAGTTGTTTATTTAACAGACAAAGCACTCCCCAGCACAACAAATGAAGGAACAACACTGAACAACAAAAACCTCTCTCCATTCCGCAGAGATGCCAGAAAGTCTCTCCCGTGGCTGTAGCTCGGCTCAGTTGCTGTCGGTTCCTCTGGTGGAAAGGCCGGGCCCAGGCCAGGCCTGGTGGCCAAGGGCTGAGCTCCTGGTGCCCTTTTGGGTGTTTAGTCCAGAGCAGGTTCAAACAGTTCCAATAAAAAAGGAAAAAAAAAAGCAGTCCAGAGAATTTCCCTGCCTCAGCTAGCCAAGAAAAAACTAACAAAAAGCAAAGGAGAGCTCTCTTCTGCAGTCCACACACTGCCCACAACACAGCCATGTGTGCAGGAAAGCTGAAGACTCTTATTTTTATGTTTTGAAAACAACTGCCTCAGACATTCTACGGCGTCTCTTTCACTCTCAGATCTAATTTTTAAAGGTAAAACACTTATTTCTGAGCTAAACAGATGAATGGGGATACAATTTAGCATCAACCCAGGACAAAAGCATTTTCCAGGATATATGAGAAAACCCTGAGTTTGTTGCCCAGTTCTGACCTACTCCCACTTTCGTATGTGTTAAGGAACTTATGGACTTTAAATGGACTTTAAATGTCTCCACAGAAGAGATGGTTTTCCAACACCCCACAGCCAGCACTGTCACTGCTGCCTCTCAGAAATCTGTCCCCAGCCTGCTTGTGACCGGGAGCTGGAGACACTGCCATGATTGCACAGAAAGCTGCTCTTGGAAATAAATTACTTATGGCACAATAGAATTGAATCTGTTTCTGAGGTTAATCCGTAATGACACAAATGGCTGGTTTTGCCTGTGAACTCACTGTGTTAAGTGAGTGCTGATCTTCCTGGGAGAGGAAAGTGTATCCTGCTGACTCACCAATGCAAGCAAGGGATTGGAAGGAAGATTGGGACTGACCCTGAAAAATGAAAGCCTAGCAGAACAGTCCTCAAGGAAGCAAACTCAGGGACATATCTGGAGGCAAAATTTGCTTCACAATAATTATAAATTCTTTTGTAAGTGAAAACTTACTCCATAATAAGATTAGCTCTGACAATCTGAGAAACATGTTCTCTATATTAACAGCAGTCTGAGAAAACTCCCAGGCAATGTATATAAGCAATCAGTGTCTATCTGGAAGGCATTAATAAGTCAAAAAATGAGCACAGAAAGTAACAATATCATTTGGAGACTGCAGAGAACTAGAGAAGATAGTGTAAAAGAGTAAAAAATAGGCTTCATAAGGCTTACGAGGTCTGCACTGACCTCTCTTTGACAACTATTCAACCAGTTTGCTCCAAATTCAAATTATTGAATATTACATATTCAAATCTATATTATCATTATTTTTAAATTAATCTTCCATCAGAGGAATGGTGTTCTTACTTCCCAGCCATATGGAAAAAAAACAAGAAACCTATAAGATGTTCCAAAGAGATAGGCTGAACTTAAGTGAAGCATTTCTTCTACAGGGACTACATCATGTGGAATCTGATCAGAAAACTAAGATCCTGATGTTATTGTGCACTGTTGTAATTGACCCCAATTTTATGCTCTTTTAATCACATGAAAACAATAAGAAAGTATTGTATAGTATTTCCATATGTATTTTCAGTTCTGAAGAACTGGAATGCAAGAACAGTGTTCTCTATAGGCAGATCAATACAATGGTATTTTTCCTACACTGTGACCTTCCTTTTTTTATATCAAGACCAACTCTAAATTCCTCTTCTCAGACAAAGTTACTATTAACTTTATTTAAATTGAAAGGACAATAGACATTTTAAAAATAATAACTTAAAAAATGTTCTCACAGTGCCTCACAGAAATCCTAAAAGATCTTGCACAGTTTGCCTTGAAAACTAGAGGCAAATGTTGGCATACACCTGAGCTCTGCTTTTCCAGTGACCAGTTGAAAATCTGAACTTCAAAATCTATCACAAAACCAAACACCAGGCTGTTGACAGTTGTGTGATTGATCTGTCAGTCTTGACTATGTAGAAAATATTTAGAGAATGTAGAGAATATTTATACCTAGTGGAACAGATTCTATAGTCCAGTGGTAGTGGTTCTGACCTGGGATGTAGGAAAGTGTTTCTAATCCCCTGTCCCAGTGGCGCTATAGTTCTTTACATGAAGTAGAAAAGTTTGCAAACTATTCTGTATTTGCCTATGACCTCTCTTTTCTTTCCCATCTACTCTCCTTCAGTCAAAACTCTCCCATCTCCTTACTTTTATCTGGAAGAAGCTCCTTAGAAGCAATTCTAAGGACATTCCTATAAAAAAACAAAAAAATCAATTTAATGATCTGGTTTTGCAAGTTGAAAAATGTTGTCAGAAAAATCTTTACCATCTATAAACATGGTCCCCCGACACCTAGTTACAATTCTCCCAGGAAAGACTCATCAGCATGAACAAAATCTCAGCTCTGTCCAGCCCTGAATTCTGAGAAGTGTGGACTCTGGATTTTCTCAAGCAATGCATAGTAAGCAGAGACAAACAACTGACAGGCACACATTCCCTCAAAAAACAGGATGAAAACCTCAAAAAGTTTATTTATCTTTCTGCATCTCTGAATCCTAACAATAGTACCTGCATGTGCTACACATTGCCACTCCACCACCTCTGCAGTGTGTCAGGGAGGATTTGTAGCATCTCTGATGGATGTCGGCACACGTCCCACCAAGCATCTGACAGAGCAATCTGCGTGATCTGCTCATGATTGACGCCAACCTGTTTCAAATCATTTGTCTCCAACAAACTGTTCTTAACAGTTTGTTTGATGTATTTGATAGGAACTGGGAGGGGAAAATAATAATTTAATAATGCAACATGTCAGAGCTAACTTTTTTATACAGTAGGAAAACTGTGCTTTTGTTATATATTTCGCTGGATTAAGCTAAAACAGCTAATGCACAATTCTAGAGCAACGTCTCTGTAATGGATTAAGTGGTTCCAGTTGTGTTGAGAAGGGCAAACACAAAGGATTGTTTCTTTTGCTGCCTTAGTCTAAGACCAACCTGTCCTTCCTATCATGTTGATGCACTGACAAGAAGGGCAGTATCATGTGCAGGACAGCTGCTCTCAGTACTGGCTGAAATCCTGCCAGAGCAGTGTAGAAAGCCATTTACCCAGTGGTAATTTCATCACAGCTAAGACTCTGCAGGAGCCAGGATCTCCTGCTTGGGTAGAAGTGCTTGATGCAACTGATGCAACTGAGTGGTCAGTGCCAGGCTGTGTGCTGCCAGACCATATGGAGCTGTGCTTCCTTGATGGCTCTGAACTTCTTCATGAAGGGAAGACATCACACTGCACACCTCGGCACCTTGTTTGACATGTAAAAGAGTTAGGAGCTGGGGAAGGAGGCCGCAGCTCCAGCACCTGAAACAGCCCAGCACCCTCTCAGTTGCTGCTGCTCAATGCTCATCTAGGAAAAGGAAACAAAAAACCAAACAGGATCCTAAAGAGAAGGGATTATTTCTAAGGTTCACCAAAGAAAGGCCTGAAATATTAATCATATTTTTAACATTTTTTAGAAGTTTAAAAACCCACAAAACCCACCAAGGACAATATTACAAAATAACAGATGACATTAAAGTATTTTTGCCATTTGAAAGTCATTAGGGGTTTTGAGATAATGGGCATCCACGTCTGGTGGCACCTGTTTATCCTGGTACCTCAAATTCCATTAAAATGTAAATTGCTAATGGATATACTTTTGAAGATTCTCCACCTGAGTACCTCTGTCATTTCATCTTGGAGATAAGAAGAAACCAAAACCCAAGTTCTCAAGAACCCCTTCACAGCTACCACTCCATCTTGCCAATAAACAGCAACAGACGTTAAACTGTCATCAAGAAATAAGAACTGAAAAGACCTGGCCACAGCCACAACTTCTCAGATAATTGTATTGTGGTTAAGAAGCTGATTTTTCTCAAGCTGCCACAACAAAATCAGCCTTACCCATGCTACAACATAAGAGAATACACCATGGGCTACAGAAACCACTCAAAAGCCAGGAAAATATATAAATGGTCATGTCTGCAACCTGCTCTGCACTGCTGCAGCTACACTGACATCACCTCTTTTGGTAGTTTATTTCAAGCTTGTTGAGCCAAGAATCACGGTCCCATTTTCAGCTGCAGCATACACAGTCTCTCCACTTTAAAATTAATCTCAATGTAATCATACTGTCTTTTCATATCTGCTTCAATTTTAGCCATTTAATCTTTCCAAAAACCTTTAGTCCTGTTTTGAGGAGATCTTTTGTTCAGAATGGTTTTAGGTTTTTTGTTTTTTTTTTTTTTTTAATGATCCATTATTTCTGGCAGCTAAATTTGTCATTTTACTTCTCTGGGTTAGTAACTGGAGTATAAGTGTGACAAAGAAATCTTTTGCTGGAGGTGAAGGATTTAATGGGCCATTATCCAAAATTATTAACCACCAACAAATGCCACCTCATTCTCACCCCAGTTTTAAAGTTATAACGTAGTACCTTCAAGAACTGGAAGTTAGATAACTTTACTGACAGCAAAAGAAATCATACAGGTCAGACAATTGTGAATTCTAACTCTGTAACCACACTCAGGAGGCCTCAGAAGTACTCTAACAGTCTTCCTCTAATGAGAAGGAATCTCAAGAAACTATTATTTAAAGCATCTTTTATTTTTTAAATGCCACTGAAGCAAGCAATGGTTTTCACAACAACAATAGATTCAGGATGAATTTTTTCTATGGGGTGAATATTTTCATCCTCTAGAAGAGGATGACCTATGTTAAATTCCAGTAAACAAAGGGAAACAGTTGCTCTGAGAGACATCACATTGAGGAATTGTGCGGCATAACACAAGATCAGTAAATACCAAGATCTGGGGTCTGGCTGTATTTGCTAGAATGCCTAGCTAAGCCACACATGTTCAGCCTAGAATAAATCTAGAACAGTTTTCCCAGGAAATATTAAGGAAGTTTCTTCTGAAATAAAACCCCAGCTGTGGGAGATTGTATGCTAAGCTAGAACAGCTAGTGGTTTCGTAGACATTTTCAAAACGACAATTTATGGTCACAGGTGATATTTATCCCTCTGTTTCATGTAAGGATCAACTGTCTCTTGCACCTGTGTAGGCTTTTACTCGTAACCAAACTGAGTTCTGAAAGGTCAAGAAATGACACATCTCTTTTTTGGTACTTTTACAATGAAATATTGTAATTTGTTCAATTCAGCCCTTCTTTCTAGACTGTGAGAAAAGAAAACAATAAACCACACAAAACACCCTGGTATTCACGTGCTAGAGATTATGAGCTTTGACCATCTCAGAGTTAGGGAGCTACTTAAATTAAGCCAGACAGGATCTTGCTACTGTCATAAGGAAGAAACAGGTACATAAGACTATTCCTTCCTCCATAAGACAACGTAAAATATAACTGGGCTGAAGGTAACTTTCCTATCACAAGTACTGCATACTGTATTTTTTTTGTCCAGAGAAAATAAGCAAATAAGAAAATAAGTCTTTAGTATGCAAGACTACTAATTTCAAGGTTCTCCTCACTTTGTTGAATAAGTTGTTCTAATTTATCTAGCTGCCACGAGATCATGCCATTGTAATGCAAGTTGCCCTCCAGGTTCTTAATACATCACAGACTAAGCAGTTCTAAATTATGCATTTATTGTAAATAAATAACTTTTGGGGAATTTGAAAAATACTGAGAGTTTTCTCTATCACTGAGGCAAGGTTATATCTATCAATTATTATATAAGGAAAATTAAAATTTTCAATTCCTGTGTGTCTGTCAGACTCAAATTATAAAGCTATCTCTTGACTATTACAGCTGCTGGTACTTCATATACTCAGGCATACTTAGAGAAGCACGTGAAAGAAATCCATTCAGTAGCAATCTTCTTTTCTGACTATAAAAGGACCATCTCTTGAGAAAATACTCTTATATTCCCAGACTACTTATTTCACAGGAAATAAAAAATGTAAAGCCAGCCCCAATCCCTTCCACTTAGTGACATATTTGTATTACAACAATCACATTCATGATAAACAACTTCTAACAAGAGTAGTTGCAGCTCCCCCCTAGAGGAGGATGAAATAGGACAAGGAACTGAAGATCAACATGAGGCTCAAGAACTAGCACTAGAAGAAAGATTTCAGATATCCAATACCCAGAAAATATTCATAGCCACAGGACTCTTCTTGACAGATGGATAATTCCCTGAGTATGTGGTTTATCTGACCTTTAGGAATCAAGCCTGGTGTGATTGATAAGACAAGTGTGAGGCTTAGGGGAAAGGTGACAAGAACAAAAGATATTTTACTTATAATCTTTGTGGCTAGTTTAAGTGTATGGAAAAGGAATAAGATAAAAAAGGCAACAGCAATACAAGACCATCAGACAGCAAAAAGAGGAAAATTAAGGGACATGAAAACTCTACAGCCATGGAAATTATGCAAACAGCATATTAGAAAATGCAGTTAAAATTGGACAGAGCAGAAGAGGTGTAATTGCCTAGAAATTATTTACCTAAATTGCTGATCCAGCAGCAAACATTCTATGTCTTCTGAACTTGTGATAGTAGATGGAAAGCAACAAATTCAGACCTTTTAAGTCAATAAGTGAAAAGTAGTTTTGACCCTTTAGTCTTCCCGCAAAGACAGAAGAGACTGAAACAATTTTTGAAGGTGAAAAACAATTAAAATATATGCTAAATGAAAAAGAAAATACAGCAGTATATGGTGTAACCTGCATCCAACTATTACCACTTTTGCTAGAGAATCTTATTTTTTAAATGAAGGAAATGCTATAGGTCTCATTTATCTGTACTTAATTAAAGCATCTTGAATGGACATTAGAAGAAATTATTAAACTAGAGAAAACTGGTAGTAGTAAAAATATTATTATTCCCATAAAAATAGTTTATAGACAAAACAAGAATACCAGTAAGGGAAAATGGATCTTTGGCAACCATATTTCACATTTTCATTAACAACTCAGCCACAATAGGTAGGAACATGCAGGTGAAATCCCAGAATAATGTAATGCTGAGAAGCATCTCAAAGTGGTAAGGACTCTAGCATTGTCTTGGAAGAAGACTAAGAAATAGATGTAACTATGAGTTGTAAATAACTATTTTTAAGTGCAAAGTCACAGCTTTCAGGACAAATCAGTAATTTCAGCTAAGGATTGGGAAATCATCCCATAAGATAAAAGGAAAAAGAAAGAAACATAGCAGTTTATTTCAGGATGAACATCAAGCCACCAAAGTACCATTGCTGGGAGAAACGCAATCTTGAGTATGATGCCTGACAAAAGGAATTTCCTTGGGAGTTAATGAAATAATAACAATTGTGTGAAGCATCATGTGAAACACAGCTCCAACCAAGCACACTTAAGAAGTCAATTCAAACCTGAATGTGCATGAGGAAGAGTGACTAGAAAGGTCGTGATAAGAAAGAAAAAATTCACTTCTGAAAAGAAAGGGAAAAAATTTGGCTCATTCAGTGTAACATATCTTACACCTTGGTGGGGCAAGTACAGGAAATGAGGAAAAATACAAGTTGTATAAAGTTGTCACAAGCACAGATGGGCAGCCTGCAAGGCTGGCATGATTAATACAGTTTCTCTTACCAGACAGCGCAGGGTTTGTCATCTATTTGATTACCTTTGGGTCCCAGCACAGATTATCAGGTGTTTGTAAGGAAGGAGCAGCTTCTCTCAAAGTGAGAAAGAGTATCATGTCATTGGAGTGACAGACAATGTTCCACTCTCCTACTAGAGTCCACCTAAGCACAAAACCACCTCCACAGCAGCTTCATGATGAGGTTTCTACTTAGAAATCTATTCTCCCTCCAACAGTTCCCCCTCTTGTCCATTGCCTCCAGCTGGTACTTGTAAACCCAGTAAGGATTATTAAAAAGGTATCAAGATCAAAAAACCACATTTTTATACTTAAGGTTTTATTTCTTAATCTTTAGGGTTTACAGAGAAATAAAACTAAAAACTTCTGTGTTTTCTGAGATGGGTAGATCTTGTTGGATTTTGTGCTGAAATAAGTGAATATGGTCAATATATTGTGAGAAGCAGGTTAACCCAAAGAATGGCCAGAGAGAAAACACCCTCATCATTATACCTCATTCATGTTGTACCTTTGCTTTATTATTTATAATTTTACATTCTCTTAAATGGTAGCTGTCAAAAAGAAACTAAAACAATCATATGCCTGCTCAAAATAGGCAAGTAAAAGCAAATACTCATCTCTGCGTGGGATTACTTCTGGTTAGATTCCATTAGAACATGCCATACTGTGTAAAATCTTATAATTACTAATTAGACAATCAAAATGACTGACAATGCCATTCTCCAACCCATATTACCAGGAAATAAACACCAAAACAGAAATAAAATGACACATCTCCAGAAACTGAATACAGCCTAACACATATAAAGGAAAACACAGGGACATCCGGGTCCATTCTAGCACACCCTTAAGGCTTTAGGCTGAGATTCAAAATTGCCCTTCAGGAATCACAGTGGTAGGGACTTTGGCATATTTGACCCAGTTTGGTCACCCTCACACTTGACCCTTTGCTGCTGCTGCTTTTGTAGTGCAATCCATTCAGTGCACTGGTGGGTGAATAAAATAACATCAGCCCACACTCTAGCAGACTGCAGGGAAATTAAGGAACTAATTTTGAATCACCATGTTTACAAACAGTGGCCCAGGTTACAGAGCTCTTCAGGGAGTTGAACTTTTAATGACAGTTTTAAATACAGCGAAATAGGTTTCAGAAGGAAAAGCAATAGTTGTCCAGAGACTGTATGATGTGGGTGGGAGCAAATGACGCTCCCATAAAGAGTGGAGCAGCTGCTGCCAGTTCAGCATAGTTATGCAGTATTTAGCATATTTCACCCCTGAGGATGATTATCTTCCTGTCATGAGCATAAAACACAGATAACTCATGAGCCAGTTGAATCTCTTTCTCATAAGAAGTAGGGAGGTAATGCACTGATAACTCTTTGGAGGTTAAATATATTTATACTGTTGAAACAAGCTTTTATTATTATGGCATTTGAAATGGACAGATATTGTCTGAAATCCTGATTTTTCATTTCTCTGTCTATTTGGGTTAGACGTTTTATTATATCTGCATTATGCTTGCCACAGTAGAATATAAGAGTAAAATCCAGAAGAGGCAATGAAAAGAAACATTGGATAAGCATACACGTCTTCATTAGGCTTCAAGGTGCAAGTACATGCACTTGTTTTCTTTGGGTATCTGTGTGGATGAAAACCTGCCCAAAAAGCAGGTCAGTAATACAGACCATTATTAAGAGCTCTGTGTTTTGTTCCTGTGGTAAAATGCCAACAAATAAGAAATTATGAGGTGGAAGCCACAAAATGGTGCAGTTTCTCTAAATCCTTCAAAATTATCATTCTCTTCCCCTCCCCAATTCATAGCAATGTAGATTTCTAAAAGGAGCAACAGAGATTTTACAATATCATGAGACCCTGGCCATTCTATATCGATCAACACTAAGAACCCAGCAAGATCACTTCTAGGGTAAATAATTCCTTCAGGAGGTACTTGATTTAGGAGATACACTACTATTTAATGGAATTCTCAGAAGCCTTGGCCCTGAGCGATTTATTTTTTTTTCCTGTGAGATATGTGCAGCTCTGAGCCAATTCTTCATTTGTTAAGCTAAAGCAACTTCTTTCAATAGAGGATTGGCAAGGTGCATAATTAGAGATACTGGGGCCTTGATTTCAGACTTTTTGGCGTAATCACATAGTTAAGTTTAAAACAAATTCCAAGAGACGAAACCTATACACTGCAGCACTTGAGCTAAGAAAGACAGTTACAAGCACCAGTGGGAGATTTCTCTGTTTACAGGTGATTAATTTCTAATTTGGCTCCTACTTTGTAGGCACTGTTCCCTTTTGCTTTGAGGAGAGACCAGGGGATTTTAGACTCCTAAACTGGGCATCTGAGTTGGATGGTAAAGGTTAAAACAGAATGTAGCTGTAACCTTCCTGTTCAGAAATGAAGTCTTTGTGTCATCTTAAGAAGCATCTGTCCATTAATTATTCACCGTTCTTGGTTGTCAGCTTAATCTAAAAATGCATTTTGAAAGAATAAAATAGAAATACAGAGGTCCTTTACTCATTGCATCTTCCATAACCTTCACAAGCTAAGTCAGCTTGGCCCTTAATATAACCAACATATTGAAAAAGATTTTAAAAAATAATCACCAGAGCTCTTTTTCAGAGAAATTGCCTGACAGCAGCATTTGGATAGAAGGCAAAAAATCATAGGAAGAGAACTCCACCTTCAATTCTTTCCTTGTGCTTTATAAATGGTTTTATATAGAGCAACACACTAACATTTTTAAAAGCAGATTTCTTGTATATTGAGCTGAAAAAAAACTGCTTAAAATTCTGATAGAGACTGATTATTCTAACTGCTGAACAGCTTTTCCTTCTACAAGGCTCAGAAATATTCATCCATACAATGCACCACTGTCACTCAATCAAAGAAGTTTTATAATCCACTTTTGAAAGCAATAATTTCCTAAATTCTGTGAAAAGATCAGTCTTTTTCCTCTCAGAGGTTATAAATTATCCCTATTACAGCATTTTTTTTTTTTTACTGTTAAAAGACAATTAACTTTATTATTGGGAAAGCAGTTGAATGGTACCAGAGAAGGCAAGTAAAACAAAAGGCATCTGAGAGATGTTCTGAATGCTTTGCTGCAGCAGCGGGGGAAAAGCACCTTCTCCCCACCTACAGGCAGGTAAACCTGAGAGAGTATTCTCGAAAAAACTAGGATGATTTGCCTTTTAGGACTCAGCTCTTAAGTACATGTGCCTCAATAACTCACACTTCTATTCATTTTTTTAGACAATTTGCATTACTAAGCACATAAATAGAAACTTCTCAGGAAATTTAAAAAAAAAGAGAGAAGAAACAAATCACTTGTTTCATCAGTGCCTCTTCTGAGTTCTATCCTTTGCTGCTTCTGTAACAATTTTTACCTAATCCACTCAAGGCTTTCACTGCTTTGTGATCCGTAGTCTAGTAGTTACGGCTGATAATAGACCAGGTCTGTATCTTTGTAATGGGGGTAGTAATCTTTAATTTTTCTGCTTTTAGGCTTGTATTTGATGACAAAGCACTCAAGGAAAAGAGTATTTCTTATTATTTACGTACATAGTAGTTGGACATTTGTGTCATCTTAATGCTCTGTTCCTCTCTGTCTTTTCAGAGAACTCTGATACCCATAGCTCTATGCTTTTCTTTTCTTTTTTTCCCAGAGAGATTTTGTCAAGGCTCTTCATGATGAGACATTAATATTTATTTTTCTATGAAGCTAACAAAAGTAGAAGGAACAAAACCAACCCCTCAACCCCCTCACCAAACTCTGCATTCAAAATCAGTTGAAAGAAAATCTACAGAAATTCACTTTCAATTATATTAGGCAATGTATCTCCTTTCAGTAGCTGGACCCCACCCGTGTAACATCAGGAGGTGAGTAGGGCTGCTTTATAACAGTTATCCAGGCTAGGCACACCATGCTTGCAAGACTCTTCAAGGCATGAGTCAGAGTAAAAGAGGGTGAATAAGAGGCATAATAGGTTAGCACTGCAATAGGGCAAGAAGCAGCGCTGAAAAGGGGAAATGTGCAACAACTAAAGTTTCTACCTGTCTCAGGTGACAAGCAAATTGCCTAACTTCTAATGTAGCAGAGACACTTAAAGATATCTATCATGTTCATGGTACCATTCTTGGAAATCACAAGGTTTGCACAGTTTAAAGTCTGATGCAGAAAGGTTTTCTGTTCAAGTAGATGCTTAAGATAAGCTTAACTAGACAGAAACTACCTAGTAAAAAAACAAAAAAAGGAAAAAATGTTTTTGCAATTTTTTATTTCCATTTTCTCCAGGAAATTTTTCCTTTGACTGAAATATTTTGATTTATTGATGAAATATTTAAATATAAAAGCAAATTGACATGAGATGTCATAGGGTCTCAAGGTTCTTTCCTTATCTGTAGTCCAGACACACTGGTCAGATGGCTTTGTTCTAGCCTATGTAATGAAGGTTTTCACAAAAGGTCTTCAACCACAAGCACAGATAAGAGAGATGTAATCTAGCAATGGAGCTTCATCCTGAGATGAGAAACAGCGTTTGCAGGAGGCAGGATGATAAGATATTACACAAGTTTCAAGGCTGAATTCAGTGTTGAATGTTAATGTGTTAAATGAAACAACTATAAACATTTTGTGCAACTCTTATTTCAGTACTGTTTGTGTTTCTTAAAATCTTATTAAGAATGTAAACAAACTCTAAAAAAATAAAACAACTTGCCCACAGACCAAAAATTCTAATATATACCTGCCTTTTCACTTCATAAAATTTCTTGCCTCTCAACTTCTGAAGATTTGAGCATAAACTTTGAGTTTGGCTTAAGTCAGAAGATAGTCCTTTTAATTGTCTGCAGCTTGTGTATTATTCCAGTCCCTATGAGATAGAAACCACAATCAAATCATATTTTTTCATTCTCTTACAGCAGTATAGCATTCCTCCTTTCTAATGCACTGTCTGAATCAGGACAGCAGACACCAGAGAAAATTTTGCAATTAACATCTGAATTTTTGTACTTCTAGATATTTATTTTGCTCTTATTCAAACCATTTTGATCTTTCTCAACACAAAAAGTTCACAAAGAATTTAGGATAGACTTTTACAACTCCTAAAGTTTCTTTTGATACTTACAATTTATTCTGTTATAAAAATTGTAAGTGAACCAATTTTTCTATATCAATACCTGCTGTTACCAGGGCAAAAGTAGTGGTGGGTAAATAAATTGAGCCATTTGAAAAGTTTAAAATATTTTTCTCATTTTAACTGAAGAAATTACATTAAATAAAATAGTGCTGATGAATCATAGAAAGGTGGGATTATACCATGGTAAGGTGAAACAATATTTGTGTATTTCCCCAAAACCATTTTCTAGCATTTTTCAGAACACTTCAGTGATTAATATTTTAGAAACTCTTATGCACCAAATCACCACACCATCCCCTACATATTTAAAGTGTCCTTCCCATTCAGCAGTACTTACACATCAAATTAGATTTGCATCAAACTGCCCATTTCACTACCTGCTTCTACATTCATCCTTGTTTGGGACAGCTGAGTTTTTCTTTGTGATCTTATGCACTGGAAAAGATAGTGAGAACATAAGGACTCTATAGTGTTTGGTGGATCCAGACTAAAGAAGAACACTCAGCAACTGTCAGACAAGTAAAATTTTTGAGTTTGACCCAGGGTTAATTTTCTGAACCATAATCTGCCTTGCTTTCCACCTCCAAAGCTGGTACCAACAAGGAAGCTTCAGCCATAACAGTATGTAATAGAAGCTAAATAATGTTCTACTGCAAAAATCAAAAAACCTGGTCCTCACATAATTCTAGACAAGCTGGTATTCCTCAGCAGTAACACACCCTGTCCTTCTCACCTTTTTTTTTTTTTTTTTTTCCAGAATGAGAAATGCTTTGCATGGCTTTAATGTGGTTTAACTAATCCAACTTACATCAATTAGCCTGGACTGATTTCCCAAAGACAAATACAAAATTCAGGTTTCACTGAATCAGCATTTGTACTAGCACAATAAAAGTAGTTGATTTTAAGTATATAGACTATGATGGTAAACCCAGTAACATTCATTATGACTGTTCACATACCTGAAGAAAGACACAGTTTTAAGTGCTTACAATAAAGCAAAAGCATGCGGTGATAAAAAAAGAATTTTCAAAATGGGTAGTCTAAAGGAGCATAAAACAGAATTGCCATCAGACAAATGAAATATCAATATTGCTTTGTAAAGTAAGTGTTTCTTTATGACAAGATGGATCAGTGCCATTAACATATGAATAGGTTTTCATAACATTACACTGTTTAAATAGAAACAGTCAAACCAGTGAAACTTATACTCTTTCTCTTTTAAAACTGATCCACATTACTTCAATTTACATCATCTGTCAGCTCATGGGCAGGTGTTCCTTCTCACACCCAAGCTGGCTGGTCAGAGCAGTACTTGTTCCACTTGGAGGTCACCTTTTCCCAGAGAGTGTGGGTCATCTCACAGAATTTGGGAGGTGTCTACTTTAAAGATGCTTAATCTGCTTGAGGCAAATTTGGCCTTTACCTGACACATTTAAATCACCCATCTAGTACAATTATTTGGCCCAAAAACAGATAAGGGCACATTTCCACCAATCTCCTACTAGGAAAGAAAGAAAAGAATCTCTGGGCAGAAATCTTCCTACTATCCTCACAGAATCCAGAAAACCACACAGTCAGACAGGGCTACACAAGTGTATGGAATGAAAATCATATTGCAGCTTCTGGGACAGTGGATGATAAAGGGCAAAAAGTAGTAAGTCAAGAATGATGTTGACATAACTTTTTTCATCCTAGCTGTGCTCAGAAAGATCACAGCTCCCTCCTGCTATTGGACTGCTTTAACATTGACATGTGTTACAGAACAGAAAATTTTGCCAGACCTACCAGTCTATGGCATAATAGGCTTTTCTAGTCCAGGTCATCCTGACTGAATCAAAATACACCAACAGAACTCAGCAGTAACTGGAGGTTGATCAGTGACGTCTGGAGGGAATAATGTCTTCACGTGGCCAGCACCAGTGAAACAGGATGCCAGATCACAGCCTGGCCAAGCAAGGGTAAGCCAGAAATTGACATAGAATCAGACAAAGGGTTGCACAAGTGTTTCTGGTTTGTCCAAGAAACAAGCACAGAAACTACCTGATTATGAAAAGCCAAAGCATGCCACATAAACCTATTTACAAAGGCATAGTACAGGATGATGTATGTTTTAGTGAACCTAGACAGACCCGCTCCTTCCTACTGCTTCTCTCCCATTTTTTTGTCTCCCACAGTGTGGGCAAGAGCTTCTGCCAGCTGTTTCTCAGATGTCCAAAAAACATCTGCCTTTTTGTCCCCTGACCAGCCACTTGGCCTGACTCTGAAGGAAATACTTTAGTACTAACTAGCCAGTTCCTTCTGAATTTTTCCTTGTGAGGTTTTCCACAGAACAGGAACTACAGAATAAGATAAGCAGTGAGAAGGGCAGCACTTTAAGCAAAGGGAGTACTTCTCTTCCACTTCCAGCTAGTAATACTCGACAGGTTTCTGCTAGTACAAAGGATTTGTCTTTTCTATATCAATCCCCTTTAACCACAAGGCAAATATGAACCAGTGACAAAATGAGAGCAAGAGCAAGTTGAAGATGCTAAAGAGTCTGTGGAGGGAGGAAAGACAAACTCCTGAGAGCTGAGGACAGCAGTTCCAGCATGATTAATACATGCATGGTCTTGAACGTAAGCACTAATGGCATGCAATGAAATTGAGTTGTCTAGGGAAATCAAGCAGGACACACTTTGCAACACCACAGCCTTCCTCTAGAGTTTAATTTTCATGTTTACCACTAGCAGAATCCTTTCTCCGGGTCTCAGCAGTTTCCCTTAGTTTTTTAACACTTACTCCTGCAGCTCAGGTGAGACAAACAATTTTGAAATTTATCCGGAGACCTGCTTTCTGAATGTGAGTGTAGCTCTGCAGAAACCACAGTTACTTCAGCTTTCACAAACATGATAGAAGTTAGAAGCATCTTTTGCTGTCTTGCTAAGCCATGCAAATATGGGCTGCGCTTTTGTCCTGCCTGACCTCTGCAGCTCAGTTCTATAATGATGGTGAAAATTTTATGAGTCTTAGTGATCGACTATTTGCATGTAGAAGCTTTACATTTTCCACATTTATTCATATAGAGGATGTTTATTCCAAAAGATTCAAAGCTCCCTACCCTCAAATAAACAAAAATTAGACCTTTTTTTTTTTTTTTGCTATCAAGTGGCAAAACCACTTAGCAGAACACTCACTTAAACCTCTTAAGGTATCATCATTTACACACAGTTCCAATTTATTTCCTTTGTGAGCTAGTTCATGCTTAATAGAATTTGACATCCCTAAATGCTCTGCTGAAACACTATCAAGGTACAGAACTAATAAAAATAATTACCCTTGCAGAGTGGAAAGCACTTCAGAACAGACTCATTGAACCAGACTATATCTGTTGCAGAAGACTTCTTTTCAAATCCAGAGAAAATTGTTACAGAATGCAGGCTATTAGGAAAAAATACAGTATAATCCCTTGTAATTTTCACTTTCCACATAATAATTTAGTCCAGCAGTTGAAGATGCAGTATTGAGTATGATTCAAATCATTACAAAAGTTTAAATATAACAGGCCATGTATCCCTATATAGGAAAAGAAAGGAAGGGGGAAAAGAGTGTAATAACTTGCTTTCTAAATAATTCTAAATTAGAGAAAAGTACATAGCACGTTGTCCTGGCATATCAGAGAAAACTGCCATGGGCTGATTTGTAAGCTATTAAAAATGACCTCTTTTAGTCACATAATGCAAAGAGATGTCATCACCTGCCCACCAATTCCTGTCAGGGTTGAACTCATTCATTCTTCCTCTCTCCCTGACAGGTTGTGTTTTGTTTCTAATAGCAACCACTAAACATGAAAGATGTCCTCACCCTCCTTGCTTTGTCACTCATCCTCTGCCTGAACTGAAGTTTGCTACATGGGAGGAGCAAGCCCAGCCTGATGACTGGCACATTTAATATGTGTGGTGGTCAAAAAATCTGCAGCTGGCATGAGCTGCTTTAACTTCACAAAGTTAATGGAACTAAAACATTTTCCATGCCAGCTGACAACTAACCCACCTTCTCTGTAATTATTCAAAGCAGTCAGATTTGTAAAGAGTAGTAAACTATTTTGCTGTACCAGCTGACTGAGTTGGATAAATTGGAAAAAAATCCTAAACTACCAAAAAAATTGTTTATATTTAACAGCTTGGGATTTTGAACTGCACTATGTTGATACCCAAATTGACTTATCTAGTCCTTGTGCAGGAGGTTTACACCACTTCTTGCACCTGTACTGAGCAGAATCACTTCCCCCAGGCCTGCTGGCTGCACCCTTGCCAGTGCAGCCTGTTATGTGCCAGGCATTGCTGGCTGCAAGGGATACGCTCCTAGCTCTTGTTCAACTCTCCCGCCAGAAACCTATTTTCCTTCAAAGCTTCTTCCTGTTGCAGCTGGTTCATGGCCTCTGCTGCAGCACGGGATAATGTGGTCACAGGTCAGAATTTTGTTGTCTTGAAATTCACAGGACTTCTATCTTCTCATTTGTCCAATCTGTCCATTCCTCCCTGAATAGCAACTCTCCCTGGCAAAATATTGATCGCTTTCACCAACCTGGTATTCTCCCCAAACTTGATGGGAGTCCACTTTCTTCCATCACCCAGTTTATTGACAAAAAACTCTCAATAACATTAGCCTCAATATTGAGTTTTGAGGGACAGCATTGGCAAAAGCTGCCATCTGAGGCTTTGTGTTGCTGCTGATAGTTCAGCCAATTTTCCTCCCATCCTATTATCTGCTTATCTGCTCTACATATCATCAGTTTGGCTGTTTGGAGATTAGCAGACCATATAAAAAGACCTTCTAAAATCAACATATACACAGCATCCCTGGATCTCGTTTTATCTACACAGCATTCCTTCATCACAGAAGGCTGTGGGCAGTTTGGCCTGTATAATTTGTATCTGTAAATCCATTCTTCCCTACCTCAGTCAGGTTTCTCACTTTCTTACCTGTGGAATTGGCTTCCAATAGGGATTTGATCCATGACCATCATAGAGCTAAGGTAAAGCTGACTTGCCTTTAGTTTCCTGCCTCTTGCTCTTCTTGAAGATGAGTGTGATGCCTTCTTAGTTGCCATCATCTTCTAAACATATTAGAGAGTGGCCTTAAAATTATATTGGTGAGCTCCTCAAATGCATTTTATCTAGTCCCATAGTCTTGTTTACAGTCAATTAGTTGAAATAATCCTTACTTTACCTTCTTGTGGATAAGGCTTCACTTAGGCCCTGCTAATAAAACAAGGAATTTTAATGGCCAGTGGACAGAACATACAAGTGAAAAAACATCAAGTCAAGGACTGAACACCTTTTCCCTGTCTTTTGTCATTATGTATCCTAGTCCACTGAGTAGTAGGTTCACACTTGGTTTTCTTTTGGTACAGAAGCACTGGGGAATTTTTTGTCAGCCATCACAATACTTGCTAGTTTCATCTCCAGCAAATCTTATTCCATCAGAGTACCTTGGGGTGTTTTTTTTATTTTGACACTAAAGGACATGTGAGCATGCATGTGTTTGAAACAATGTGTATGTTCTGTTAGTTCAAGAAAGGAAGGATTTTCTTTATTTTTCATACATAGTTAAGAAAAACTCTTCCATCTGCCCATTCCTATTAGACCTTATTGGCTTTCTCTGTGGTCTTTCAGCTTCCTTTTTGGCCAGCCCAGTAGAAAGGTGAAAATGGAAAGAAAAACTCCCTCAAGAGATGCAAAAAGGGTGGCTGTTGCCAAACATATACCACCATTGTGTATAATAGGAATTCAAACAATTAACACTTATTTCTTCATTTAAATTATCTTTTCACTCATCTTAATATTGACTTTTTCTTTTGCCATAGGAAAAATTTGAAGAAATAAGATGGTAATGCAATGTGCCCCTGCACACATACACTTCACATCAATGCTTGACATCCTGTATTATCTAAAGCTATTAAGTAGAAGCCTGAAACTGTAGTCAGTCTTGCATAAAGTGTTAGAAATGTTGAACTCTTTTTAAAATTAATTTACCACTGTGCTCACCATAGTCCCTGGAGAGAGACATTGCGCCAGCCTCAGAAAAGGTTATTGGATCATCGTTTCTCTAACAATGGTTTTCAATTACAAACATAGTGAGGGCTCCATTTTGCAAATCCTTGCTGGTGCCCTGTACACACATGCAGTACTGCACAGAGAGGATGAATGGAAAGGATTACCAAATAACTCATGAGCTCCTGCCAACTTCACAGGGGTCAGCCACTCGACTTAACTTTCACGTTTCCAGGCCCTACCCTTCAGCAAGTAGAAGGAAAAGACCTAGAACTGGATCTCTGTGGCTAAAATTAAGCAACGATTGAGTCAAATTGTATTGTAGTCCTAAGAGTGTTTAGGAAAGAACACTTCACTGCGCAATGGATTTAATTAGAAGAGTTGCCTCACTGGCTTTTTTGAAAATGAAGGGTAACCACATGGTTTGTATAGCTGGGGGTAAAAAGACCTGTTCAACAGCTGAAGCGTAGTCTCATGTTCATTATTATTGTATCATATTCTTCTGGTGCCTAGAAGGTGCATGGCCCTTCACAGAAAAATGAAAACAATGCTGAAAGATGCAGAGGGTCTAAATTAAACTCCCACAATGGATAAGAGCACAAAAAGAGCTACTGCAAATACTGTTATTTAGACAGGTTTGTGTGCCTCAAAAAGTAATAAAAGGGAATGAGCATTGTCTTGATCTGTCTGCCAGGGATATCTGTACAAGAAATAGGCAAGGAACTGTCTGTGGATAAAAGACCTGGGGGACAAATGGCAATTCATGACAGATAATATAAAGCAGCAGCATAGGAGTGTCCTTGTCCATGGCAGTAGGGTTGAAACTTCATGACCTTTAAGGTCACTTCCAACCCAAACCATTCTATGACTCTGATAAGTATTTTGATGAGGCATTCACATATAAGGAATGTTAAGGAAACTTTTCTCTGATCATTCAGGAGGTACTCTCACAATCACACTCCCACCATCAGATACTTTCACTACTAGGACTGAAGCCTCTTTGCAGTGGGTGACTCCAGAGCTGATGACTGTCCCACCTTACACCCTACACACCCCACTCCCATGCAGTCAGGCCAGGCTTCCTCACTGATTTGACCCCAGGCTTCCTACAGCAAAGCCTAAAACCTCTGGATCCATAAAGCAATTTATTCAAGCCATAATAACAGAGTAATAGCTTAAATTGTTCATCCATGAAAAGTCTGGGATGTTCCTGCTGAGTCAGCAGCTCCTGCTATGTCTCTGGCTGTCACATCTCCTGCTGGTGACACACATCCCCATGCCATTTGTTGTGCAAAGAGACAGTAGCTTAATCTGTAGCTTGTACATCTATCTACCTGCCTGCACTCAGTGCATTCCTTAACTAGGAGAAAGGTCAAAGCAGGAACTACCAACAAGGGAGTTTTAGCAAGGTATTACAGAAGTATCAGGGCTGGAGGGCAAGAGGGGACACTAAAGATCAGATAATATCTCTAAAAGACCATGGGAAGAAGATGTAAAACCTTCAGAACCATATCTCTACCAGAGTTTATGGTTTAAGTAAATGTTTGTTGGTCAAGACTTCCTTCTAGACAAAAAACCGACTACATGGCACAGGGACACTTGTCCCATGACAGTCCATAGAGGCAACAACCAGGGAGACAGGTCTGGAGGAGTCCTGAAGCCTTAACCCAAATAATGAAATGTATCAGCTAAAAGAGGACAGGTATGCAGCACTATTCCCTTTCTGAGTGCCCAGCAGGGCACTGAAAAGGAGCTTAAGAAGGGAGTGTCACACTGAGGGTAATCACAGATAGAAGTTCTGTTCCTTCAAAAGGCAGAGGAACTATAGCACAGATTAGACACTGAGCCTGATAGAAATTCTCCTCAAACAAAAAAATACCACAGAGACTGTGTTCTCAGTCTCATGTACTGCAAGTGGAGATATGTAAAAAGAAAGGACAATGACTGGGGAGTAAGGTGGTTTTTTTGCAGTGTTTGACCTAAGCACAGAAGTGAAAAAAATACAGGATGTAATGACTCATGTGGTCATGAATATGTTATAAGGGGATACTTTCATTAGAGCAAATCAAATCTAGAGTTTTCCTCAGAGATTGCTTAGGCGGAAAAAAAAAAATGTCATAAAATACTTTAATAAACAAACTCATAGTGAAATTATATTGTTCCGTCCCTTTATGAAGTGTATTAATGTCATGCCCATTTCAAGGCAATGGAAAGGTTCATTTCAACATCTCATCAGTCTTACAGAATAACAAAATCAGTCCAAAATCTTCCACTGGTAAATCAAAAGGCAGGGGGAGTGTGGGTAAAGGAGCTGGAGGACACAGAGTCTTGAAACTGTAAGATGTTAAACAAATAGATGCATCCTACATGCTGTTAGGATTCTACTGGATGTTGCCTGTACAGTTTAATTAACAATAACTATCCACCCCCTGTTTTGCAGCTAATGTAATCTCAAAAGCACTACACTAATTCCACTTGCAGATTTTATGGTAACGTTTAAACTAAAATATTCTGTATACACTTAACTACACATTCAATGTGGATTTAATAAGGTGGTTATAGGTTCATTAAGTAGCAATCGATTATTAACTCTTTGCTGGCCTACAGATGTGAATATTTGGTAAAGAATGGTGTATTATAGAAAAGACAATCTCCCCAATAAGCTAACTTCTTAGCTGGCTCCTTAACTCATCAGGCTAAACCACTTTGGGCACTCAGTAATGAACACAGGGTCAGAGCTGTGGCAAAATGCCCTTCATCTTCACTACAAGCAATATATTTTATAATATGACGGTTTTGTAGTGAAAAGTGGTAAGCGGATTTTGTCCTCACTAGGAAAATGGTTGCTATATTAAAATATATTGGTAGTAATATCATTACCATTTCTTCCATTTTATTGATCTTGTGGACACAGCTGGAAAGACCCTCTCTAACTCACATGCTTCAAGTGATTCAGGAAGCCAATCTGATGGAAAGCCAATAGAAGGTGTTTGATAGTACAACTTGCCACCAGTAGACAAGAGTAGTGCTCTGCCCACACTCATCTGCTCATCTCAGGTGGGTTCCACACTTAGTGACAAATGACAGGGGAGGCACTTGTTTAATATCAGGATGATGCTAAAGTACACTTAAAAGTGGGGCCCATTGTGCAAAATGCATTACTGCCTGTCACATCCTCATGTTACCTGGAATTCAAAAAAACCCAAAAAACCTGTTCACTTTCTCCTTAATCGTTAATAGTACTACTTTGCATGTCTTTAGACTCCTTTACTATTGTCACTAAACTGGGAAGTACCACTCAATATGTCTGTTCTCAATATTTTTCATGAAAAGGGTTTGGAGAATTACAGTTTCATCATTCTGAGTCGACAACATAATTTCTTCACTGTTGCATGATACTAAAGTTTACCAGGCTTCAAGGCTGATCCAATCTATTTTAACCCAAAGCAGCAAAATTTTAAGAGAATTTCCTAGACCAAAAAAAAAGCATTCACCTGACCTTTTAGCAACATACTTACATAGCAAGTAGGTGGTATTCTTTAACATTTCACGTTACAGATAACACTGTATGCCTGAAAGTAGCCTATTACCAGTGTCCACTATGATCTGCAGCTATATAGATAAAACTATTTTTTCAATCTTGCTTCAAGAACTGAATAAAAAAAGGAAGCAAACAAAAGCCGATTGCACTGAAAAGAACATGCAATAGCTCCCAAATCCTGCTGTATATTCCCCAGGCCTGACATGTTCAGAGACAGCTGAGGGACGTGTAGAGTTGCTACCAAGTAATTGAATGGCTCGCCTCTAAATTTCCTAAGAACAAACTCTATTGATTACTGGTTTAGCCAGCACAGCACCAATTTATTTTGTACCATTTCATAAAAATGGAAACAAAAGCCTTCCTCTTATCCAGGTGAAGAGGTGCAAAGGACAGGAGCTTTAGAGCTTCATCCTCATAACCTGTTTGCTCCAGGCCACAGATCTGAACTCAGGCTGTGTCGTGCTTTAAATGGAATTATCAGGCCACTCACACCTAATAAAGTACAACTTTATTAACTTAATTCAAGTAATTCCCTTGTGCGTATGCAATTCCTGAGCTCAGTTAGTTATAATGACTTAATAGTTATTATATAGTTATAATGATGTTAATGAAGAAAGCAAATTTTTTCCTAGTTAAATGCCAAACCTGCTTTTTCCTTCAAGTTTTTCTTCTATTTTCATTAACAAGCTCCCTTTCCAAATAGCTATGTGCATGTAGACAGTGAACTCGGATCCACATATCCAATGAAACTACCTCATACAATCACAGCATGCCTTGGGATCAGCAGTTCAGACATGTTTTTTGAGATTACTGGTATAAAACCTAGTTTCTTCCCTGAAATTGAAAACAAAAAAAAGATCATTTTACATTCCAGATAAATGAACTCATTGCCAGAACATCCTTCTTAATTGTACCAATGATAACAAGCAGGACAGACATCCCAATGTGCTAAGAGACTCTGTAAAAATATAACCCATTATTTGCATTATACTTACTAGGTTTGCTGAACTACAGAACACTTGTAAATACTTACTGGAAGAAAAGCTCTGGAAGTAATCATGAAATTTGAGATCCCAATCCAGACCTAAATTTCATGGCTAGCTGAAGATAAAACTGTGACTTAAACTAAAAATATCACCCCTGCTTTAACAGTCAGTAGGTTTTTGTATCCCAATGAAAGCAAATATTAAAAAAAGAAAGCTTTGTTTATTAACAGAAAAAAAAGCACCGAAACACAACAACAAAGAAAAGAAATAACCAGCCACCACCATTTCAAATATATTTCATCCAAATGGATGTCCTAAATTTAACCATGCTTGATGAAAGAAGCCATAAGTCCTTTTGTATCAATTCTTCTTGGAAGTAAAATCTGGGGTTGTAGCTGATCTGACATAGAAAGAAGACTGAAAACACCCTTATTTTGATCCTGGTTCTATTTCGTGTTTTGTGGACATACGATTAACACCCCAAAAAACTTCTTTGTGTCACAGTTCAATAAACTTGAGATTTGTGATAAAGCTTAAATTATACTTTACTTCTATGAAAATATTTTTCTCCTCTCTGGACCACATCAGCCAAACCCATAGATCAATGTAGCCAATATATATGTTCTGCTATATACAATAAATGGAATTGGTAAACATTCACCTATCATATTTGTATATTTCTGTTAATGTCAAGACACGCATTGCTTACTGAGTATCTCAAAAAAAAGGACTTAAATGCATAATTAAACTTCCTCTTTATTGATTTTAGGCATTAGCTTAACTGAAAATCTTTCAGAAATCACTTTTTGGCCTGATAGTCTACAGTAGCTCCTCTGAACTCCAGAGGCCATGTCCTCAGCTCATGTGATCACCACTGACATCAGCAGAGCTTAAAAAACATGCAGAAGTGGAGGAGCTCATCCCAGGGGCTGCTGTGCTATCAACTAGGGGGCATACTAGCAATACAAAATAAGAATAGGAGGACTTTCCAACAGTTTTCTCCGTATTTTTCTCAAAGTTGAAAAGGTGTTTGAAAGGCCTCTTGTTAATGAGCAGATTTTATTAGAATCATAACATGGCTTGAATTGAAAAGGACCTTAAAGATCTTCTTCTAACTGTCCCAGCCTATTCTCCTATATGTGATCTAAACCATTCCCAGTTTGAATCCATTCTCCCTTGTCCTGTCCCTACATGCTATTGTAAAAAGTCCCTCTTCATCTTTCCTGTAGGCTCCCTTCAGGTTCTGGAAGACTGCAATTAGGTCACTCCTTAGACATTTTTTTTCCAGGCAGAACAAACCAAATTCCCTCAGCCTTTCCTCATAGGAGACAGCCCTCCACCCCTCTAATTGTCCTACTCCAGACTCATTCCGACAGGCCAAAGTTTCCTCTAGGCTGGGGACCCCAGAGCTGGATGTAAGTGGCAAAGCTGGCCATGCTGCTTTTGATGCAGCCCAGGATACATTCAGCTTTCTGTGCTGTCAATGCCAGCTCCTGTCCAGCCTCTCATCCACCAGTACCTCCAAGTGCTTCTCAGCAGTTCCAAGACCTCTTTAACCACTGGGTGCCCTTCAGCAGTACGGATGACCTTCCATTTAAAATGACTGTAATAAATAAGCCAAGAAAAATTACAAAAAAACTCAACACCTTTTCTTTTGATCCAAAGATTGTTTTTTTCCCACCACACAGGACTTCTTCCATTCTCTATCATCATCAAGTTTAGAGATTAGTCTTCTACGACCTCATCATGGTTAAACTGAGATTTCAGTACCAAAGCGTTTCAGTGGGACTGACAAAATGAGTGACATCCATCTGAGAGAAGTGTTTGAAGGTATGGCAGTGAGTATTAAAGATCTCAGTGGCATCCATGTGGATGATCTGCCTAATTTTGTAAATAGGCTCATTCCTCACAAGTAAAGCAAATGTTCCAACTGCATGCCAGCATTAGCACAGCACTGCCTCAGCCTACAGTACTTCACATGATGCTGAAACAAATATGTTGTGTCTGCAAAACAGCAATCAAAAACGCAGGATTTAACTTAGCTCCCTAGTGTGCATATACTGTGACATAGCTTTTATTTACCTGATTCCGCTCCCCTGATACTCTTCACACATAAGGTATGGTAGGGAAGTCATTAAGGGAAAAATGCATGTGAGTTATTATTAGTAGCGTCCCTAACTCATTTTATTCAGAAGCTGGATATGCCTAGGGTAACTGCTCTGTACCAAAAGGTCATATGCACTAGGAACAGCTCCAGTGATCATTTCTAATACAAAAACTCTTTGTATTGTTTTAAGAAAATGGAGGAAATGTGATCATGGGAGAGCTATCCAACAAAAATGGTGAACATGATTGCACAGAGAACTAAATCCACTCAAAATCAGAAAGACAAGTCTACTACCAGAATAGATGCAGTGAAAGTCTTCTAGTACAATCAGAGAAAGAAGGAACTCTTTTTTTACATAAGACTAAAAAACTCAGTCAACCCACTCTAGTCAGAGAAAGGCTAAGGAGTATATGATCACAGCCTATAAATATATCAGTGAATGAGAGAAGAAATCATAGAGAATTAAAGAATTAATCAAAATAAGTACATTTGTGCAAGAACTAATAGGCATAAAATTTCAAAAATAGATTTAGACTGAAGACTATGAGAATTTGTCCAACCTCTTGAGCTATGAGATTTTTAAATAGTAATGAAGGCAGAATAATGAACCACTTTCTAAAATGGAGCTTGAGAGTTTCTGTGTAATACTAGGCTACAGAGCAGACTATGAGGTTCTGGAAATCACAACTTGGGCACCTAAATGGGGTTGCTCATAGTCACAAGTGTCTTGGGGAGCTGAAAAGTCAACTTCTTTTCCTCACTCACCTTCCTCTTTTACTCTCAGATTGCTTTGTGTTCCTAAGTAGCAAGAAATAAACAAAGTTATATATCAGTGGCGCACCTGTATTTGTGTGCTCCTGAATCAAGAACAACACAAGAACAGGTGAAGATGCAAATGGGAAAGATAGTCTGAAACCATAGACAAAGAAAGCTTGCTGACACTGCAACACTCAGAATTCAAGAATGGATCAGAGCCATCAGCCTCTGGAAGGAAATCATACTGCTAATGTTCCCATTCAATCCCACAATGGATGTATTTCCAGCTCAATTTTTTAAGTTTGAGTAAGAAGAAAAATAACAAGGACTAATGCTCCTGAACAAGGGAAATGAAGCCTAAACTTCTCTTCAGAGGCACACTGTGGGAAGACAAACCACAAGCCTTACTCTGAATGCTGCATTCCAGCCATCCTTACAAAGACTTCACATTTCTCTTGACCTTAAAAGAAACATTTTCCTCAAGAGAAAGGAGCAGATGGAGTCAGGCTTTCCACAGCAATGGGTTTTACCAAGAAAACAGTGGGCAGAAGACCCTCGGGGGAATCCCTCTGCAAGCATGAAGCAACATCTCCCCTATTGGAACAAGGAAGACCTGGAATCTTCTAAAGCATAGCTTAACCCCCAGGAATATTCCATGGCATGGTTTAATAGGTGTGTTGCTTCATAAGTACAACATCAATTTAAGCTATTCCTTTAAGTTATATTTGAATGTTGCGTAAGGATGACAGTATCACAAGCATTGTTGATAACAGGGCAGAGAGGGGCCCTGTGCCATACAGTTATCTTGGATGCAGAGCCATTCACTTTTGCAACATTCAGATGAAGACAGACATGGAAAGGTTAAAGCAGAGCAGTGGGAAACAATCCTTGCGGCTCTTTCCTCTTTGTTTCCAAAAGTTAGTCTTGTACTTGCATGCACAAGTCTGCAGATGTTGTGGTACACATCCCCTTCTCTGCCCTTATACTGCATATTACCAGCTAAGACTGAGGATTCAAGTGAATCTAAAACCTGAAATTTGTGAGTTTACAAAATCAAATAAATGTTAGAGCTAAAAAGTAACCTTACGTGCCTCCTTAACCTACAGATTGCTGAGCAGGCACTGCTGATCCTAAAATGTTTATTAATGTGCACTGCCAAGATATCAAGTATGTATCTTCTCTGTTCATGAGGTCACATTCTTTTTTACTGTGCTGTCAGACAACAAGATTAGCTGAAAAGCCTGTAGGTATCATGTCTGAATTCATAGGCTCAAATATCTTACAGATGAGAATTTCAAGAGCAGGTGGTTAGCTCATTAAATCCTGATTCACGTCAGCAAGCCCTCTCCTTCTTTGAGATGTTTCTGCCCCTTCTCTCCTCTCCAGCTCTCTGGGCTGGGGATGAGTGTGCCAAACCCTTTGAAAGCATACCAAATGCACTCTTCAATGTGTTTGGTCGAGTCTCGCAGCACAAAAATCTGCAGCTGTTTCAGAGATGATAAGGCAGGCTTAGGGTAGAGACTAGCCAGATCTGAAATTGTTGTCATCTTAATATACAGGATCTTAATCATCTACATGCAAACCCAAAAGACTACAGGTGGAAGAGTTAAAAAAAATTAAAAAGCAGGGGAGAAGTGGCATCCAAACCCTCAATATTTTCTCCTTCATTTTTTAATTTCATGTTTTACCCAAAGTGGTCAGGATTGGCTACAGTAACTGATGGTGATCTATGAATAAGACTGTGCTGTGCTGAAATTACAATGGTTGGCCCTTTTAGATAGCAATTAGCAGAAAATTTTCATTACAGAGCCCTCTGTGACAGAACTTTGTGTAAGTGGCCAAAACCACAGGATACATATCATAATGATCCCAGCCATTAGATGAAAATGCTTTTGGCATTGAAAATATGGACAAATAGAAAAAAAAAAAGTGACTGATTCTTAATATTTATGTAAGTTTTTTGTTTTGTTTCCTCCCTCCCCCTATCACCACGGTGAGGCAGCATTTTATTTAGGGGGCTAAATTTCCATTTTTTTTTTTAACATGGTTTGCTTTAAATTCAAGTTTGAAAGAAATACACAATACTATTTCTTTTCTAAGTCTGAAAACTTTTCTTTCTCACTTCTTCCATTCCTGAGGGAGAGAAATAGCACAAAGTTTGCTTCCTTCCTGACCCCCCTATAGGGTCACATAATTCTTGCCAGCAGCGCATAGTCAAAAAGCCTTTGCTCCCTCTGCCGGCTATTCTGTCCTAATATAGCATCAAAATTAGGAGTGTCTGTGATACCAATGACAAAGTTTCAATGAAGCAAACATAGCTAAATACAAAATCCACAGTCATCCTCTACATAACCTTCAAATATATCCAATTTGCACTTTAATAATCTGGCAGAATCACTTTATTCTCATTAACTTTGCTGAATATGCCTTTGTCTCTAAAAAGATGTAGTGACAACATCACTTCATATTTAAAATTCACTCTGTTTATTTGCTTTTCTTTTGATATTTACACCTGAAAACTAGTCCTGAGCATGTACAGTTGGAACACCTGCGCGTGCTTGTCCAGAGGAAGCGTTGAGCACAGTTGGATGTGGCCTGTGGTAAGCGTCAAGGACCTACCACAGGGCCCCAGCTTCTCTTTCAACTGTTGCACAGCAAATAAACCTGGAGAACTTTTCTCTGCTTATGGCAAGAATCATAATTGTTCAATGAACTAAAGTTTAGAGGGAGAATTTGGCTGGCAGTAATGAACAGGATTTGCAACAAAAATATTCTTTTGGTTTTTATCAGGTGTAAGGAAAAAAGTAATTGCAGTAGCATCCCATGGAAAAAAATAGTAACAGCAGAATTGTTCATAAATGTTCTGATACAAAATGCAACTGTGTTGGTGTGGGTATTTTTTCCAGAACCATGCCAAACTTCACTTTATGTCATGATGTGTGCATGAATGTTTTTATCCTGGTTTTGGGCAGTTTCACTTGGTATCTCAAATTTTTCAATCCATTATTTACTCCTCTTATTCATGAAGATAATAGGAAACTGCATCAAGTGACAATATTTTTAGTCTGACTTTGGAACCTGTTTATATGTTCCCAAATGAATCCACACTACTTTAACCACAGAAGTTGCACTAGGGGCTGTGTTAGAAGTTATACTGGTTTCTGAAGGATATCAATGTGGGTGGAGTAAGGCAGGAAGAAAACAGAGGCCTCAAAGCAAAATATTTCATTGTCTTCCATGGGCAAATCCATCTACATAGGATTCAACACAACATAGATTAAGCCTTGACAACTTTCTGCTCTGGAGAGGGGTTAAAAAACCCCTTTGTCTACTACACAAAGTTCCTCTTGATCTGACAACCTTTGTTGGAAGTGTCAGCACCAGTTTGACATCACAGATTTGTTTTCTGAGTTTAGAATAATTACTGTTCAAGCACCACTAGATTTCCTTCCTCCTTCTTGTTTTGATAAATTGACAGGTTGAAAATACACTTGACTTTTGTCCATAGATCCATCTATTGTATTGGTAAGGGGTTCAAGTACAAACAAAAAACAGAAAGGCCTTAAATAGATTTTTATGAACTCCAACTATCGACAAAGCACCATAAAAGTGCATGCTCTCTTTGAAAAAGAAAAAGACAGTCTGGCAAGATTTTCTCCAGTGCACTGACAGGAGCTGAGTTCCTCTTGACTGCCCATACATCACAGCAAAGTCAAGGGATATTTCAGCTGAAGACTAAAAACCCCAGCCATTTCTCCTAGGTCTCCCTCAGACCTCTCCCCTCACTGAGGGAAGACAAACTGGATTCCACAGCACACTGTAAAACTTCTGCTGGAGCCACAGTGTGGGCATGCTTGAGCCCCACTCCAGCACTGAGGTAAAAACAAAGAGAAATAATTCGGGCTGTTATCTGGTGAGCAGCTTGTTCATTTGTGTGTTGTGTTTCGCCGCACTGCTGACAAACAGTGAAGCTGGTCTAACCACAGGCCCTGTGCTGTGCCACCTTGCAAACTCTGTGGAGTACATGCCTAACAGCAAAGCTGTACTTCAGGAGACTTTAAACAAAGAATATATGCATATACATACATACATACATACATATATATATATATATAGACACACACATATATATTTATCTATATGCCTACACACACACACATATAACTCCTAGAAGGTAAATTTTAATGATGTGTATTACAAGACTTGCTGGTCCTGAAAGTTGAACAGAAAATATTGAAATAAATCCCAGAAAAGGTAGAGTCTAGAGACAATAGAAAAGATAAATGATGCAGTCACAGGATTACAATAGATCTATTTCTTCTCAGGTAGACTTTTTCTCTCATATCGTACCCACATAATAAACAATTTATATGTGTCACAGCTATATAGCCTTGTCCGTGGCAAAAGAAAACACTGGCACATAATGTGACAGATTAAAAATGAGCCTGAAAAATCCCACACACAACTGAAACAAGATTTTCCCCATGAAAAAGTAGGAAGAACTTTGAAAAGCTTGAGAAATGCAATGACCCAGTTGAGATTTCTCCACAACTGATGATCTAACACACTCTGTTTCTACAGGAAGAGCACTGAAATCTTTACTGATTCTGTGTCATCAGAGCCTTGCTTTTAAAACAGCCTGAAGAAGTGTAGATCATGCTGTGTTCCCTTCCAACTGTACTAATTCCTGCAGAACAGTGATGTTAGCAAGTCCTTTAGGTATTCCTCATACCTGGATGTCATACCATTGAAAAGATGTGCTATTTACATACTATGCATACAAGTACTCCCAAAGATAAAAGCTTTTCCTCCTCTACATTCCTATTTAATCTCATTATTTTTCATAACAAAAGCTATTAGTTCAGCCTGTTAATGATGACAAACAATTCTAACATACTACTTTACCACAGAACTGTTTCTGAAGACTTCTTGTTTTGGTTTTTTTGACACACACAAGCCAGGTGCTGCTCTCTAACATGTCTGCACATAAATCCTGAGCAATTCCATTAGCAGTTAAGTGTGCAAGGCTGTGGTACATCAGAAACCATTAACAGATGCACTGGAGGAGTCACATAAGGCCATGAAATTCCCTCTCGGAGCAAGGAATATGGATGCAGAGAGAAAATCCACATTTTGAAATGCATCTCCCTCAAAACAGTACCAAAATCTAAGTCAAATAAAACCATGATCCCTGCTTAGAAGTGAATGTAGGGGCTCAGACAAAGATTGCCTCCCGTGGATGCAAACGTTACCATTAGTTTCATTAGTGACAGCATTTAAGCACATGTCCAAAAAGTATTTCTGTATCAGGGTATTATCTGTCTATCCAGTTGCCAAGTATGCTGCAGGGCCATTCTCTGAAAGCGTCCACATCTATATTTTAACAGAGCTTTAAACTGAGCCAAGCCTTTGGGGTCAACTTGTGCAAAGTGACATTTTGCCAACTTTTTTCTTTTTTTTTCCTGGTGTAATTACACTGATTCAGAGCAGGTGAGGTTGGAGTCCCTTGACTTTAACTGGAGCTTATATTCACTCTTTGAGTGTTTTGGTCATGCCTTTGACTGAATGTGGTCCACACTGATTGTGTAGCCCAATGGAGATAAAATTGCTACCACAATGTCTTTTGTATCCCTTGAATAGTTTTGGTGTTAATACTACAACTAGCTTGTTGCATTTCTGACTTGAAGGGATACATTAATGCATTAAAAGTCCACACTGGGCATGCATGAAATCCACCAGAATTAATTAATGTGCTAAAACTGATGTATTTTTAAAAATGTCTTTCTGAATAACTGAATTTACTGGATAGAAGTCTTCCTGGTATCCAGTAATCACATATGTACACTTACTTTACTCCAAAGACATCTCTGCAGTGAAATGCCTGCTAGCTTGCAGCCAGTTCTCCCCAGCAGGAAGTCAGATGCTTGCTAATACTGCATCAATCCATTGACCAACACTTGCCCAGTGAAGCAGGCAACTGGGTGGAAGTCGATATTTCTTTATTACTTCAGTGTTTGAGCCATGTCAGGACATTCACATGTATACACACAGGAAATCACTAACAAGTTTCAGGGCAATTTTCCGAAAGGCTGAAGAAATGGCTTCTAAACTCCCCTACCTGATCAGCAGGTCAGACTCTGAGTCCTCATTATATCTGTCCAGGGAAGGGCAGAGTTTAAAACGTGGTGAGGTCAAT